>NDXB01017158.1:12113-28584 GCA_002631895.1 Agapornis roseicollis
AAACTAAAAAAAAAAAAAAAAAAAAAAAAAAAAAAAGAAAAGAAAAGAAGCCCAAAACCTACAATAAAAAGAAAGTTTGGGAATTGAGGCCAGGAGGTTTGCATGCATCCGTAAGAGCAGAACAATACAAAAAATACACTTTGGCAAAGCTGAATTGTAGACCTGTCTCTTTAGGTCATGGACACCTATCAGAGCATAAGTGAGAGCTGTTGTGAAATTATTCCCTGCTGTCTGTGCCTGCCTCTTTCTTGGGTTACTGCTGCCACAAAGTCTGAAGCTGTAGGGCTTCAAAGGAATGTGCATGTTTGTTCACTGAGTCAGGCACTGCCAGCTCTTCACAAAAGTTCCCATCACTCTTCTGGTTCACATGACTGTGTTAGTAGCTCTAAGGTTGCAAGCACTTAGAATTCTAAGTGATTCTTTGCTAAAATACACTGTGTCAGCTGAAGCATACCTTTTGTACCATACACAATTCTGTACTACTCAGTCCACCCTGAGATGAAATGTCCCATGGCTATGACAGGGAGCGTTTTAAAGCTCAAATACTTGTGCTGATGGAAGTTCTTCTAAAAGATCAAGACTGTTTACTCAGAGCAGTGTGACATGATTGAGAAAGGTTATCTTTAGCCAGTGAAAGGTGAATGGGGTGTTCTTGTGATAGTTGGTCATATTTCTTTTCAGTTTCTCAGTAATATGTAAAGTGGCAAAATTTTGTGTATTTGGCATTTCATAAATGATAATTTATCATCTGTATCTGCTATATTGTCTTTCCTTCCTTGCATGTTCCAAAAGCACTTTCCACCCTTTAAAGAAAATTTTACAGTATCTAGGAGGACTGGAAATATGGGAGAAGGTGGTGGACATCCTTATTTAAATGAGCTAACAGGTATTGAATAGGCATTGATTAGACTGAGCTTTCTCAACCCATGCATTCAGGGCACTCAGCCCCAAATAAGCTGAGTAAATGGGGCAAACTTTGCTAGGTTATAAGAGTGGATTTGAAGAGCTACTGTTCATACACTATGTTTTTGGAGCTCTTGCCTCTTCACTGCACTAAGGAAAATCTGAGGAATCTGGTAGCAAAATGGAAATTAATTGGCTAAGTTGGGTCAAGTAGATTTTGGCAGTGTAATATCCTATTGCCTAGCCTCAATGGTGTCTTTCAGTCCTGGTTTTCATTTATATTTTCTTTGAAGATACTGAAAGTAACATTGGGAAAGCATGTGGGGTAACTGAGAAATTTGTTTCTTTAGATCTATTCGTGCCACAAAACCATCAGAGCATACCGTGATACTTGCTGTGGTTCCACGCACGTAAGCATTACTGTTCTGTGAAAGATTTCTTTTTATATATATAAGAATATTGTGTAGAATAGTTACCTTATTTGCAGAGTGTACCAGTTTTGCTGGGAGTGTTGATCAGCTCTCTGCAGAGCCTTCTGGACAGGTTACATCAATGGGCTGTGGCCAGTGGTACAAAGTTCAACAAGGCAAAGTGCCAGGTCCTGCACTTGGGCCACAACAACCCCATGCAACACTCCAGGCTTGGGGAAGAGTGGCTGGAAAGCTGCTCATGGAAAAGGACCTGGGGGTGCTGATTGACGGAGCTGAACATTATACAGCTTGTGCCCAGACAGCCAAGAAGGCCAACAGCATCCTGGTCTGTATCAGCAACAGTGTGGCCAGCAGGGTCAGGGCAGTGACCATCCCCCTGTACTGGGCACTGGTGAGGCTGCATCTCAAATCCTGTGTTCTGTTCTGAGCTCCTCACTACAAGGGAGACATTGAGGTACTGGAGTAGGGCGAGAGTAGGGAAACAAAGCTGGTGAAGGGTCTGGAGCACAAGTGTGATGAGGAACAGCTGAGGGAACTGGGGTGGATTAATCTGGAGAAAAGAAGGCTCTGAGGGGACCTTAATTGCTCTCTACAACTGCCTGAAAGGAAGTTGTAGCAAAGTGGATGTTGGTCTCTTGTCCCCAGGACAAGAGGAATTGACCTCAAGTGCCAAGAGAGGTTTAAATTAGATCCTAGGTAAAATTTCTTCACTGAGAGGGTTATCAAGCATTGGAACAGGCTGCCCAGGAAGTGGTGGAGTCACCTTCCCTGGAAGTATTTAAAAGTCATGTGGATGTGGTGCTTAGGGACATAGTTTAGTGGTGGAATTGGCAGTGCTAGGTTAATAGTTAGACTCAATGATCTTAAGGACCTTTTCCAACCTAAATGATCCTATGAGTCTATGATTTTGTTTTGTAGATCTGCTGATGAAGAAGAAACATCTGTTCTTCCACTTCTTAATGCAGGCTTTGATAGGGTACGTATAAGTTACATATTTAATATAGTAATCATGATTGCTTCATAAGTTACAGACACTTCTAATTCCTCAATTTGAAAACTATACATTTGCTTCTGTCAAACACTTAGTTATGAGAAACCAGTGGCAATTGATTGGGTATTCTTTTCTTTTCAACAGTGTATCCAAGAAGCATATGAAATAGAAGAATCTGTGATCTAGCTAATCCTTCCAGAATAAGCAGAAATACTGAGATTAACTTCTTGCAGTCTGTGTGGGTGGCTTTTGTTTATGACTGCATTAAAAAAATGATAGGTGACCTTGATCACTATGTGCTGCATATCGCAGCATGTTGACTAGTCATCCAGACACTTCTGTGCACTTTGAATTGCTGGGATTTCTCTTCTAAAGAGACTACGAGCCCTTTCCAGCTCCCTCTGATGTGAAGAAGACATTTTATTTTCTTGTCATGGCCTGTTGTGCTGAGTTGCACCTGTTCTTCTCAGGACAGTGTTAGAAGCTCTCCTATACAGGCAGCTCAGGGGGAATATACTATTCGTACTGTTTCCCAAACAGATTTGTAGAAGAGAGTGCAAAAGGCAGGAGTTCTTAGGTCTGAAAATCTGTATTCAATTTCTTACCCTTTCCCAATATTGGTGTGCATGGCTTTAGATGGATATTAGTGTTATGTTAATGTAATATAGATCAGCTCTTATATTAAAGTTAGCCATTTGTAAGGAAAGTTATGTATTGAAGCAATAGAAGCACACCAGTGAACACTTTAGTTAGGGAGAATTAACTATATATAGTTAGGACGATCAACTGTTGTAAGAAAAATCAGAGAAGGAAGGGAATTAAGTCAGGCAGAATTTCATGCGAACATGCTCATATTGAGTCCAGTGTCTGAGCTAACTCATGTTTAGCTTGAGTTCCTTTACAAAGCAAGAACATGCACTGGAGTCACCACTTGCAGATCATCTCCAACAAGAGGTAATAAATCTTGCCTTGCTTGCAAGGGTACTGTGGGTGCAAAAGTATTAAAAGCAAAAGCATTTCTGAAATGCTTAGATGCCCTGAAAATTGGAAAAGTTGATGCTAAAACGGCCAGCCCCAGAATGCCAGTGCTTTCTTAGTGTAGTCTTCTCTCTTTCTCAAAAAAAATAAAAAAATAAAACAACCCAAAACAAAACCCCCAAAACTAAAAAACAAACAAAAAACCCCAAACCCCACAAAACAACCAACCAAAAACGCACAACAAAACAACCAAACAAAAAACAAAAGGGTTTAATACTTTTCCAAGAAATCTTTATTTCTTCTCAAGTCTGGCGTTTCATTCAAAAGCAGTGCAGGGCAGTGAGTTTTGTGGACTAGATTATAACTGTAGGTGTAGTACTGCATAGAACCAGAGGAGACACTGTGAGACTCTGGGACACAGTGGCACAATGTCTTCCTAGGAGAATAACACCTTTTTGCATGTAACAGCTGCTCTGACTATTCCTTCTAGCTGTCCCATATTTATCAGGGAGCTTGCATAATATAGTACTTCCCTAATGGAATTATTTTTAATCCTTTAAAACACTTCTGATATCAAATATCCTATTTTCACACTGGGGTGGACATAGGAATTACTCCTACTTGGACGGGGATCGGTAGGGACTAAAACCATTAACACACCCGCACACGCACCCTGCACACAAAGATTTTAAAATGCCCTTCTTCAAATAGGCAATCTTTTCAGGCAATCTCTTTGTCAGCAATAATATGAAATTTATATTTGGAATATCCTATCTATTCAAATTAGAAGCTTCTCTTCACTATTTTTATTTTTAGAGTCCAACCTTTCTGGTAGCTCAATTTTTGCATCATCACGGTTCATCGTGTTGGCATTTTTCCTGGTTTTGCTCATCATCTTGATTCTCATCCCTTGAGAAAACACTGAATGCAATTGCTGTGGTGGTGGCTTCTTCAAATGCACCTCCAACCTGATTAGGAAAGAGTCTGTGCATCTAGTCAATTAATCTGCCACCTTTTTATAGAGTTTTGTAAACAAAACTGGACTTTTTGCATCAGGTTTTGATTTAAATATTCCAAAGAACTCCTTTAATCTTTTTTTGGAGATACTCTTGCAAATAACCATGAATGTGATTCATGCAGTGAATATTTTATTTGAATCTGCTTTAAAATGTTCTGTTCCCTTCATGTATACTTATGTTAGAGTATCATCTTTCCATGTTTATGCCAATACGTTATATATATTTTAAGTAGTCTTAAAGAAATCACTTTTAATTTCTTCTAATAAAATCAGTGATGATTGATCACTATCCAAACCTGGATCACCACAATCACTAAAAATCTTATAACATAAAGAGATTTCAGGAGTCTTTTCTGTTAGATTTACACATTCTTTGGCATTTTTCTTTATGCTGAATTATTTCTGGGTTTTTCCATCTTCTTCTCAAGAAAGTGCATTATATCACATCTTCTGATTTTTCTTCATATATTACCAGCACCTTCTATGTTTATGTCTTAACGGAGTTGTTAATGCAGCACATTTATTAACCTGATTTTTTTTTTCCTCTCAGTCTCACAGATCTTATAGTAATGACCTACCTAAGATGAACTAATTTAAATAAATGATTTAGCATCTTGAATGATTTTTAACTGTGATTTAAATTAGCAAACAGAGGACCTTAATGACCGCAGTTAGTCAGTTACAATCTTGTCTTGTATTTTGAACTTTACTTCTTTCCCTAAACACATGTTGGTTCTCATTGACCAGTTACTATTGAAACTTTCTGGTTTGCAACAAAATAAATCTTTAATATTAAGCTTAGTACTTATTGCTGAGCATGAAGAATGATGCACTCCTACTACCTGATGGCTCTTGAGGCTTGTGTCACTTTCTGTATATATTAATTAAATCAAAATGTAATGTATAAAACCTAAGCTTTTTAAAAGAAGGTATTGTTATCTGCCTTCTAACATTTGAGAGCTAATAGATTTTCATCTTCCTGTGCCTCATTTAGATGCACAGATTAGGGAAAGGAAATACTTTGTGCTTTTTTCAGGTCCCAATTGATTTGTCAGATTTAAATGAGCCAGTGAATGAGTGGCATTAGTACTATAAACTTAAATAAAGAGATTCTGCATATCTGAAGAAGACTATACAACAGTTAAGAGCAGGATCAGCACTTCAGCAAGCTGCAGTTCCTGGTTCTTAGCCAAAGATTTGTGCCAAGATAGTGGTTGATTTTTCTCAATAAACAGCACTACTTTGAAATTCAGTTTATAAAGAGCTTTAGTGTGTTCTAGTAAGTTTAGTTTGTTAACTTGTATATTATTGATCTATTTGGGTTTATATTGGTTTAAATTTAGCATAAACATATTTGAATATTTGAAAGAGCAGTGTAAAGCTGAAAATCTAAATCTACCATGCTGTAGGAGGCACACTTGTTTGCAGGCAGCTTGTTAAGCAAAAACACAGCATCCCTAGACCTTTGCTTCTGTCAATTTCATATTGTGCCTGTTGGTTTCCCATGCATTCACTCAGTGTGTCAAGTGAGAGTTACAGATGTATTTTAAGATCTTAACATTAAGGAGAGAAGCAGACCCATGTCAAGAGATATTTTTACTTTTTTACATTTTGCTGACAACTTGGGATTAAGCCATTGGTCCTCAAAACAATTTTTCATACAGGAGAGAAGCATAGATTTTTTAAAGCTGTTGCTTGCTCCTTGGAGGTTTGAGTGCTGCCTCTAGACTCTGCATGCAGCTGTGCTGTGAGAATTAGTGACAATTCAGGGTATTTCCTGTGAAAACTAGACTTGGTGCATGTATTTCTGAAGGAGTGATTTAGCTTTTTGTAGCAGAAGCTTACTAATGAGCAATAAACTTTAACTGAAGTTAGGAAATCTACTTCTTTTGTATCAGTGTAAGTTTCTGATTTCAGCAGGACCAAACACAAGACCTTCCAGCTTACTGCCCTTGCCTAACAAAGAGAGGCTGTTCACTCTGGTCTGGAATATATAAGAGTCTGTTAACTGTTGTCAGCTTGCTTCTTACTTTATGTACTTTTCTGCACTTCTGAATTCACAGTGACAGCTCAGTGAGATTACTTGTGGAGCAAAGTTACTTTGACCTTCTGAGCTTCAGCTGCAGTATTTGCTTGAAATGCCAAATATCCTTTTGTTGTTGTTGTTTTCTTTTTTTTAGCACAAATGTTTTATGTCTCTATTCCGTTTCCATCCTGAACTAAGGATATATGTTCAAAATGAAATAGCAAAGCAATACTAGTTTGTGTGAGACTGTGTCTGGGTTATTTTTGGTTTTGTTTGGTTTTGTTTTTGTTTAGACTATCTGTTTCTAACTGGGTTGCTAAAACCAAATGTGAAAACTCACAGTTGAGGTTTTAGCATATCTTTATACTTGCTTTGTATTTACATAGCCATGTTGTCATAAGAACTATAAAATCATTCTTGAGAAAAAGGTGATAAAAGAACGCAAAAGGTACAATTAAAGCTTTTTATTTCTACAGAATCACAGGATGGTTGAGGTTGGAAGGGACCTCTTGAAGTCATCTTGCCCTACCTCTCTGCTAAAGCAGGGTGCCCAGGACCATGCTCGCACAGCTTTTGAAGATCTCCAAGAATGGAGACTGAGCAACCTGTGCCAGTTCTTAGCAGCCTTCACAGTAAAAAAACCTACTCCTAATGTTCAGAGGGAACCTCCTGTGTTTCTGTTTGTGGTCATTACCTTCTGGTTCTGTTACTGGGCACTCACAGTCTCTTCAGATATTTTAATGCCTTGGGCCTTCTCTTCTCTAGCAGAGCAGTCTTGGCTTTTCCAGCCTCTCCTCACAGGAGAGATGCTTAGCCACCATCGTAGCCTTTTGCTGGACTTGTGCCAGCTCTCTTTATAAGGTTATAACATTTTAGTTTCAGGAACAGAAATAACAGTTTAAAACCATTCCAGTCTATTTCATGCACTCTTGATTTGTCTTCCAGCAATTCAAGGAGAATAGCAGCATAACTGCTTGTTACAATGAACTGGTTCAAATAGAACATGGGGAAGTGCGATCTCAGTTCAAATTACGGTATGTAGAAGTGTAAGAAACTGCAAACATCAACTTCTTGGTCTACATAATTTATTAGGTTACTTTCTGCTTCTTCCCAACTGCGCATATATGCTTTTCATCTGTACCTTAACTAATATACTATACCATACCCTTATTTCCTTATTCTGTTATTTTGTAAAGGACCAACATAAGTGTCTTAATAACTGGTACCCTGAGAAACCTTGGTCTGTGTATGTTTCATTCACTGGTGGTGTAAATGACAGCCATCCTTAATGCAAAATGCAGTACGTGTCTTCTGATGCTTCCTTGTGAATGCTCCATCCCTGGAGGTGTTCAAGGCCAGGTTGGACAGAGCCTTGGTTGGAATGGTTCGGTGTGAGGGGCAGGGGGATTGGAACTAGATGATCTTAAGGCGCTTTTCAACCCTAACTGTTCTATGATTCTACAATTCGATATATCGTGAGGTACCCATATTGAATTTGGCAATGTTCAGCAGCCATTCTTAGCAACGTGAGAGTCAGGGAAAGGTCCTTTAGCAGAAATATTGCAGAACAATAACTTCAGCTTGTTTAATTGCAAGGATAGTGTTTTGAAAATGCTATCTCAGGTAAGGTTTATGGGCTACAAACTTACATGACAGTAAAATTTCAGAAAGTCATTCTTGACCTCAAGTGTGTGAGATATCATACATGATGGCCTGAGCTAAGTGCAGTCCTAATCCAGCTCTTCATAACCTGAACTTTTTCTTGCTTGGACAAGACTTGGCAAAGCAGGAGTGCAGTTTTTGTATCTTAGTGAGAAATTAATTTCCTTACCACTTTTTCTGTAATGTGAAGATTCTAATTTTATGTTTAATATGGGTGCTTATACATGCAACATAGATATGTTTGCAATACAACTGTATGGAAAAAAAAAACCAACCTTGAAGCTGAGTTGCATAGCGCAGAGGTGTAGTTGCCTCGGTGTCATAACTTAATTCCATTTCTATCCACAGAAAATATTATCACTTCTCTAAATGTTTCAGTGTTTCTGTTTAAGAAATAGATTTTTCTAAGGTTTCATTTGCAAACCGATCCCAAAGAGGCTTCATGTTCAAGTGACTACATGTTTGTACATGCGAAGTGCAATTACAGGGCAATCCTCAGGGGAAAAAGAGTAGAATTTGGGCTTCCATGATTTTTAATAGATGTTTTCCAAAACTCAGCAGGAAAATAAAGCACCTGTGAAATTTTAGAAGTTAATTAGATGTTATGATGATTCTAACTTGATTTGTGGTTCAGTTGTAAATGCAATATTAAATGAGTGACTTCTGAATTAAACCAGCATAGATCAGAAACACCAGTTTTATGTAGAGAGATTAAGCTGTCATTCATACACACAATGCTTTTAGCTTGTTTCATTACAAAAACTAGATGCAAATACAGTTTGAACATCATCTATACATGACAGTATCCATTATGAATGCAGATAATTAAACCTCCAATACAGGGAGCATGATTCATATTGTCTACCACATTTTGCTGCAAGTTTGTGTATAGTCATCACCAAAAATATCTTAAAGTTCATTAAAACCAGCAGGAAACAAAGTCAGTCTCCAGTGGCATTTCATCTACTGACAGTTCTTTCATGATACTGTTTATGGAAATAGCATTATACAACTCACTTAAAATTCTGCTTGCTTTTGGTCTCTTGAATGTAGTTACATAAACTGTGAGCCTACTTCTTTTTGATTTATGTAAATAATAACATGATAGAAAATGTATTCAGTGTTATGTCTGTATTTATTTGTGTATATATATTCACATCACCTCTGAACATGACTGTTTTGGAAACCTTTGGCAGCATTGCAAAATACCATGACAAAAAACCCCAATTGGTGGTATTTTTGGGTTTGCTACTGCTTCTGCCAGACGCAGTCTCAGAACAGTCAAGTAATTTAAAGAGTTTAATAGATGCAGGCCCAGGATAGTTAAATAGTTAAATACTCCTCATCATGTAACCAACACAATTAATGCTTATAAGCAACATTTGTTGTAATATCTGGAGGTATGAAGTAGACTTTTAGAAGATAAATAATTTTGAAAAGGCATATTTATAACTTAGAGAAGCCAATATCTTGCAACAGAGGATCTCTCCCTACCTCTGCCTGATTAGACAAGTGCTCTAAATGAATTTACCACTGAAAACAGAGCAGAACTAGTGTTTGGTACTGCTATGTGGCTATAATTGCTTTCATCTGTGTGGTTTATTTAAGTGGGGGGAAAAGTGTTGCACTGTGTGTCTATTCCACTGGGTACCTCATCTATTTGCTGTTTCAGTAGGTCTTCTATGCAGATTTGTAAAAGTGAAAGTGGAGAGAGTATTTTCAGAAAGTTAGTCAATGGAATTAAACCCAGGATATTTCAGGTGTTTGGATACAAGAAAAAACGTTATGAGAAAGCTGGATGAGCCCACCAAAGCAGTGTATAAGGTCATGTCAGTGGTCAGAAGTGTCTTCCATTCCAAGCAGGTGCTCTGCTTCTCCAGAGAGCTGTTCCTGGTTTGAAGCTTGGTTGAACATCTGTGGGAGGTGTGTATTAATCAAAGAGGATATGGGACATTTAAACCTATAATTTCACTGGCTTGGTTGCCACATCAAATGAAAATACTAAGATTTTAATAGTGCAAATATAGATGTGTGTTTTCTTGCAGAAAGTTCATGTAATGACATTTGTTAGCAGCTGGTGTACCAGGCAGGCACCTATCACTGAGATCAATTAGTTATTTCACACAGCACAAAATCACGCCTTAGAGCCAGTTTTGGCTGCTAGAAAATCACTTGTAAATTAACACTGGGAGCTCCTTTTGTTGTATGAGCTAAATACCACTGTCTTCTGAATGCAACACTCTTTCCTACAAATCTTCATCTATATGGCTGCATGTCTGTGTCTCTGTGTGTATTATCTTTTGGTGTATCTGATTTGATTTTGAGTTAATTCCATGATAAGCAGGCCTAGCAATGTCCTGTATTTCTTAATTCTATACTCATCAGTATTAATTCAAGCTTTGCTGTGAAGTCTGGAAGCAAGGTGTTCCTTTTAGGTAATAGCTATACAAGAATGTTTATGTATGGTGCATTTAAGATCCCTGCAATCAGAGGTACACAGTAGATAATTAGTTTGTGTTTAGTCCAAATCAAAGATGGAGTACTGATATCTATCAAAGCATGTATGCCTAGATTGTTTCTTTTAATATGCACTCTCTCTTGCTCTCTTTCTCTCTTCCTTTCTACTTTCTCTCTTTCTTGTCCCTTTTGCTTTCCTTTTGTTTTCCCTTTTGTTTTCCTGCATTAGTTTAAAGATAGCCCTGAAAATAAAGAAAAACAAAGATCATTTTGGCCCTATATAAAAATCAGGATCTATGGAAAACAAGTCACTGAATTATTACTTTGAAGCAGGAAAATTGGTATTTTTCTGACTAGGAGTTAGAGATGGTTTATACTGTTTTCTTTAATAATGTTGTATCATGACATCTTTGATAGTGCCAATCTATTTGCTGTATTGAAACATTTGTATATATCTGTTGTGATGATTTTTGTTTTCCCCATCCTTAACAATCACAAAACTTTCTATTCTAATGTAACAGCCATTTGTTATTTTTGCTGCTAATTGTTAGTTCCTGCAATGTTTGGAGCATGTTTGGAGAAAAAAGCATACTATTAACATGTTAAGACCCATGAAAAATTTTACAGTGTGGTCTGCAGCAAAAACACATTAACAACACAGATGTCTGAAGCTGGACATAATGGAGATAGTCATATGATTTAGTCAAAACAACATGCTACTTTGTGATCCATCTGCTGATAAGTACAATATAATAATGTATTTATATTAAGCAAAATAGTCTAAGAATAAAACTAACACAAATCATTTGCTAATTTCAGGGCTTGTAATGCAGTATTTACAGCATTAGACCACTGTCAGGATGCCATAGAAATAACCAGTGAAGATCATGTCATTCAGGTAAGGGGAAAATATTAGTTATTTTGTAGTATTCTAGTTTTGCTGCCCATTAGAAAGCCATGTGCAATGAACTGTCTTATTTCTACATGCTGCACACTGGTGTCTGCTGAACTTTTAAGACCTTTTTCTTCAGTAACTTTACTTAGATTCTAATTTTCAGTAATGTTACATGTAGTAAAACTAGCATGAAATCTGCAGCAAAACTAGATAACCTGTAGAGTTTTGTTCCCTTTCTGTGCCTTCTGGTAACTGTTTACATATTGCCTTCTGTGTTCACCTCATTGCTTGAATAAAATGTTTCACTTTTACATAGTGTTTTTATATGAAAAACACTGAATTCTAGGGATGTGTGGTTATTGCTCTAGATGCATAACTAGTAGTTATATGTGAGTAATTAACCTTGATGTATGTTCTTTTTCATATTATCTTAAAGTATTTTTGTTTTGGCAGTATGTTAATCCAGCTTTTGAACGGATGATGGGATATCACAAGGGAGAGCTTATTGGCAAGGAACTTACTGAACTACCAAAAAGTGATAAAAACTGTGCAGATCTTTTAGACAATATCAACACATTTATCAAAAAAGGAAAGGTAAGAAAATAAAATAAACCCATGCAAAATTGCTTTAAATTTCTATTCTGCTTCATTTTTAGTAATACAAGTTTAAGAACACAGGATGCAGTTTTCATAGGTGTACATGTAAGACCAGAATTCTGCTTCTCAAATGTCTTAGAAGCACAACAGTCCATGCCTCAGATAAGTCCTTTACTGATCTGTTTGCTTAAGAGCTGTGTAAGAACATTTTCTGTGCTTCTGTTTTGCCTATAGCCCATGGAGATTTTGTTAGTTGGAACATAACAATTTGTCCCTCTGTCAGTCTCTNAATGTCTTAGAAGCACAACAGCCCATGCCTCAGATAAGTGACTACTAGATTTCTTTAGCTTTGCTTTCCATGCCTCAGATAAGTCCTTTACTGATCTGTTTGCTTAAGAGCTGTGTAAGAACATTTTCTGTGCTTCTGTTTTGCCTATAGCCCATGGAGATTTTGTTAGTTGGAACATAACAATTTGTCCCTCTGTCAGTCTCTCAGGTGGTTGCATCATCCAGCCAAAAGGCTTAACTGCTCTGTCACATGGCAGAGCCTTCATCACCTACATGCTGTAAGCACCACAACATACTAATACCCAGTGGGGTTTGTTTTTCTAACTGTAGTCAAAATATCTGCAGTGCGCTGTGAACTCCTGTCATGTTGGTGACGGGCCACAGGAGCACTACAGTGATCTGCTCTCCTAACACATGCAACAGTCTCTTTTCCCATCTCCCAGAGGTTGCAGAAGTACTTCTCAACCTTCCTTGTCTCACTCTTTGCTTCATGAACTCTGGGGAGCTCTTGAAACTTTGAGCCACTTACAGCAACGATCAGAGCTTTCGGGGTCACTGCTGGAGCTGTTTGCAGGTTTGCCTTGATTCATTAGCAGCACCTGCAGGTCACTCTTGCTTTGCTCTTACTCATTTACATAGGCTGCCCAGATGCTAGCACTGCCTGCTCAAAGGCACTCTGTCTTCTGCATCCATCCATCTTTGTGACGGAGAAGGTATCTTCCACCCATTTTCCAGCTTCATTCTACTCTATGGCTAAGCAGTTCCCTCCTTGAAATCTCTCTTCTTTGAGTTGTTAAGGAGATCAATGCCCTCTGCTTTATCTTCCTTTTTTCTCCAGTCCGTACTAGAGGATATCTGTTATCTCTGCATCAGTGGAGTGTTTAAGGATGGGGCACTTATGGCTCTTGTTTAGCCTGCAG
Organism: Agapornis roseicollis; assembly: GCA_002631895.1. Lineage (NCBI taxonomy): Eukaryota > Metazoa > Chordata > Aves > Psittaciformes > Psittacidae > Agapornis > Agapornis roseicollis. The sequence goes on from NDXB01017158.1 coordinate 25,280, forward strand.
TCCTAGTGATGCTTTCCTGTAGCAGTGGGAATGGAGGCAAAATGAGTGGCCAGTCAGAGAATAGACCGTTGGATACCTGAGATCAGTTGAAGGACATCCTTAGGTCAAGGGTTTCTGCGATTTTGCATACATATTGCTTGATGGTTGGCAACTTGGAAGCTGCATGGTATTCAGTGCAGAGTTTGGTTCCTCTGCTTCCAGGGGAGATATCTTCAGGATGTGTTGCAACTGGCACTGTTTGTAACCTTCAAAACAGATGATTGCTAAAGTTCTTTGTAAAAAATTGTATACTCTCTCAGAAGAGAAACATACTTACATTGCCTGTATGTTAGGAAATACCTATTAAAGGTGCTACTCTGTATTAATAAGTTTTACACTTTTTAAAAAAATGCAACCAGAAATAATACATTATTATTTACTATGTAAGTATCATGTAATAATAAATGAACATTTGACTGCCAGCTATGTATTCTTAGATGATGTCTCTGTTGTGTGTGTATTTGCTTAGGAATGGCAAGGAGTTTACTATGCAAGAAGAAAAACAGGAGACAGTATCCAACAGCATGTGAAGATAACACCTGTGATTGGTCAAGGAGGGTAACTTACTTGTCCAGAACATAATTGCTTTCTGCTTTTTAGGGCCTTCTCTCTGCTTTCCCCCCCTGTAAGTTTGACATTAACCTCCATGTATTTAGTAGCAGGATGATGATGTAACTGCTGACTTCAAGCAGTCTGGAAAGAATAAGCAAAGTTGAGAAGGTCATGTACATTTTGGTATCATTGTTTGCTGACTAAAAGAACTGCAAAGTCATAACAATTAGTAGTGTTACTGCTATAGATACCTGCAAGTTGACATTTATGTTCATGTTATCAGGCATTCCTTTATGCAGTTACTCTAGAGAATGGATCAGCAGCTGGGTAAAGTTTGTGTGTGTGTTTGGATGTGCTCGCACCTTTGCCATGTGATATGGGCACATTGCCAGGTTCTGCTCGCAGATGTGCAGGTGAATGCCTGCAGGAGCAGAAGGATCAGGTACAAAAACATAGCTGTAATGCTGAAGGAGTGCTTGCCACACAGCTGTCTGGTATTGGATTTGGTACCTTGTTTCGTGAGGGTTTGGAGACCTCTTCTTAAGAAAACAGCAGTATATCACTTCACTTCTCTCTTTATCATATGGTAATGAGTGGTTATTTCCATTGCCAGGAAAATAAGACACTTTGTGTCCCTCAAAAGGCTGCATTGCACCAATGAAAACAACAAACAGGTATTGTATTTCTTTCCTGTCGTAATTTTCATAGCTTTGAGTAAACTGATATTTTTGGTTTAGAAATATTTATTTTTCCAAGAGGATGTGATCTATATTGTCAATAAGATACTCATCAATTGTTGGAGCAAGCAAAATAATTTCATTTGCATGGGCTATTCTTCTTTTGTAGGACTGCCGAGCAGAGGAAGAATGGCTTTAATTTTTTGAAGCATGGATATTACAGTTGAGTCCATAATATTGTGAAGCAACATAGATCATAGTCCAAAGGGAGTTCAGGGGCTTTTTTCTAGAGCTACTCTTGCCAGTCGTATCCCGTGTGTTCAGCTCTAGTAATGACCTGTGCTTAGCTGTCACAAGGTTTGACAGTGGCTAAAGTGTGTAGCTTTCATGCAGGACCTGAGACATTGCATCACCAAAACATGTTACAGAGGGGTGCAATCCACCTCATAACCCAAGTAAACCAGCAGTAGCAGTCAACACCAGTTTCTGCAGGCCAGACATATCCACCTGAGCAGGTCCTGCAACAAAGCTGGTGGCATGGGGAGCTGTTTGTTGTCATCTACTCCTGGTTCCCTCTCCCTGGAAATATCTAAAGCAAATGATCATATCACATGCTTTGCTTCAAAAATATTCCAGTACATGTCCTGTAAAGTAAAGAAGATTGGATTTCTGTGAGCAAAGGAGTGAAATCTATCTTTAGCCTGTGATCTGTAGGGGTGAGATACAAAGTGGGAAGCATAAGAAGTAGCTAGAAACAGTTTAGGCTGAGGATGTGCTTGGGAAACATGTTCTTAAGGAGATCATGGGAAATAAAACAAGGGAATCTTGTTTTGTTTAGAATTTTAATGTTCTTTCATCCATTTTGTGGGCAAAGAGACTTGTGCATAAAAGGTATTTAGAAAACCACTACTATTTCTAGTTTCTCCTTCTTCAGTGTAATAATACTGAATATTAACACATTATGGGAAAACCTGTACTACTGGAAGAAGTTTGTAAATGTTATTCTGTAAAATCTGGCTGTTGAAACCATGCCCCTTGCACAAATTTTTTGTGGTGACAGGGAGCCAAGGGAGAAATCTGCATATGTTCTGGAAGAACTTTGAAGGTTGATCACTGAAAAACAAGGCTCAAAATACTATAAACTGACCTCATCTTTGACCTAAACCATGGATTTTAGTATTAGCAGCAAAGTGTTGTTTACTGTAGCAGGATGTTTCAAAGTGCTCAGGCAGAGTGCAAGAGTTGTGTAATAGAAGCAGTGCTAAAGTTACAGGTATTTCTTGGATATAAGCTGATTTAATTTTTTTTTTTCCTAGAATGTACACACAGCTGAAAGGCTGGTACAGGGAAGTGTAGACATGATACTCTTAGTGCAAGATAATGAATACAGAACAGTTGCAAACTTGCAGCCGTGTGTAAAATGCAACAGTAGGAATACAGATAAAAGTCCTTTTCCTTCCTGTTTTTCTTTACCCTTTCTGGGGGCTGCCAAAGCCAGTAGTAAGTGTAAGAAACAGATTTTAGCTGGGGACTTGTGTCCAAGGCCACATTCACGTTCTCTGTACTATTGGAACTGTTGGAAAGCACCACCAGTTCACATTTTTTCTCACTGGTTCATGAGCACTTACTGGTAAAAAAAGCATGAACATGGTGAGTTACCTGTCTGGGGAGCTCTACACATTTGGTCATCACAGGGAATATGGCTTTTTACAAAAATGCAGATAGACATCTACCCCAAAGGTTAAAGACCACAGCCTAACAGGAAGGCATAGTCTGCAGACTAAGCTCCATTGTGGAAAAAACAAGGTGCAACTGACAGAACTAGGCAATTATTGTGTTTCAGTTCTGTGGTGGAAATATCTCCTGCCTGGAGTAGAGCACCGGGTGCTCTCTGATAGCATGACAAATTCACAGCATGTCTTGGAATTTTGGGGGGCTTTAGGGTGGTTTTGGGTTCATCTTGGGTTTGTTTTGCTTTTCTTTTTTTCTTTTCTTTTTTTTTTTTTTTTTTTTTTGTTTGTGGGTTGTTGTTTGGTG
>NDXB01017158.1:28681-67595 GCA_002631895.1 Agapornis roseicollis
TTTTTTTTTTTTTTCATCTTAGTTGGGCAGTGATTGTTACGTGAATATCTATTATATTGAAAAGACTCTTTAGAATGATTTTGTAGCAATAATCACTAACATGATGTTACCAGTCTTGATCAACATTTGGACACTGAAGTATCCTAAAATCCATGGCAGAATACTTGCAGCAATAGAACTTTCCCTGGTCTAAAAAAACATGTTTCTCTTCAAGCTGCAGATAATACTTTACAGAGGAATAAAAAGAAATCAAATGAACTGTTAGTTACAGAGCAGTAAAAACTGATGATTCAAATTTTGATGCAAATGTCTAGTGTTTCACTGCATCAACATAATTATAAATGGCTTGATGTCAGCATTCAGACTCTGTGTGCAAACTTAGAAATACCCTTACATTCTGCATTGTTCCACCTTAAGAAGATGTAGAAGTGTTCTTTGTCAATACCAACAGCCTCCATAAGGGGTATCACAGCATGATTAGAGATCACTGTGTAAGAAGCTTCATGAATCTCTGTGCCACATTTATCACATACAAAAATTAAGCATGTTAGATTTATGCGTGGAAAAAGCAGAAATATATCTGAGAGTCTATCAAGTATTCTTACAGTGAAGATTTATGAATAGGGATTGATTTTCATGTGACTGTTCCCCATTAGACTGAAGCCTAATGATTAATGCTGCCTTTGTCAATTTGAACCATGGCAGGATAGAGTCCAGTATTTGCACATTCACAGATTTACAACAGAGGTGGTGTTTCTTCTCTTAAGAACATACTGGCCCAAGAGTAGCTGTGTAACTAGCCTCATAACTTACCTTATGTGGCTTTTTCAGGTCATGCCTGCAGGAGGGATAATAGAAGTATTCAGAATTCAATTATGTTTTGGTTTACTTTCTCAGTAGAGAACTTAAGGGACAGTAAGTAATGTTTTCTGCCAGTTGTGCAGCAGAGATATATGTGTAAGCTCTGAAGGAAGCTCCAGTTCAGGACCAGAACAAGTAGTTCAGATGCATTTTGTCACTATACCATATCTGATGAGCTTACTCGATTTTACTCTGTTTGGATGAGATGACTTATCTGAGTGTTCTGCACGATTACAAGACAGGTGCTTAAGCTTTTAAAATCAGTTTTCTGGGGGAACAAATGTTCCTTAGGCTCCAGATTTATACGGACCATGGGTGCAGGATTTCCCCTTCCATTTTTATTTTCCTTCTAATTCATTATAGAAAGCTAGTCTTGAATTTGGGGGGTTGGGCTTTATTGGGGGGGGGGTTGGGGGGTTGGTGGTTTGGGTTTTTTTGGGTTCTTTTTTTTTGTTTTGCAGGGTGGGGAGGAGGGGGTTGGTTGGTTGGTTTGTTTTTTTCCCTTTCCGTTCTCATTCTTATTCACCCTCATCTCTCCTCCCATCAATAGCAAAAAGGAAAAAAATGTGGAAGTTGCACAAGAATGATGGAAAAGAGAATTTACGTAGTTCCTCACCAGTTGCAACTATGATTTCATGCTTCCATGCAATCTAGTGCCTTGCTATAGGCAAGTGATGTATTTGGCCAGAGGAAGCAATCACCATATATTAGGTTGTTATATGTCATGAATAGTGTGTAAGTGCAGTGTCAAGCACTGGAGCTTATTCATCTGAATTAAAGGGTATGTATATATTTGCTAGTGTTTACAGGAAAAAAGGGAATAGTTTTAGCCCTTTTCAGTGCCCCTATTGGCTTTACCTAAATACATCATGTGCTAACTTTAGAGGGAAGGCTTGAAGAACTGGAAGATCTGCTCAGTTTTGCTACTAACAGCAAAAACACTTTCTTGTACCTGTGTAACGAAGGAACAGGATGAAGTGATTAGCAGATATTAAACTGTCATGTAATGGACAGACTGTGCTTTTTGTGTCTAGCAGGATGAAAAAGCATGGAGCACGTATTCTGTGGTATTGTAGGCTAAGCAATAGGCATAATCTTCAAGATGATGGAAATACCTTATCCAGATACTAAGAAAGTTTGAACTATCTTTCAGTGGAGCTACCCAATATGTGTCAGAAGAACAAAGAATAAAGATTTTTTTAACTTTTCATTTCTGAGAATGTTTGAAAATTACTAGGAAATAAAGAAAGTCTTGATAAAGATACCTACTTCTACCCTTCAGTTGCTGGAGAGTGATTTCTGTAACTAAGTTTTCAGAAGTCCAGTTTATCAGTGACCCATGAAAGGATGCATGCAAAATTGAATAGTATTAAGAAAATGTTTTTTAAATTATTTTACAGAGGGCAAAAGTAAACTTACGTGTTTGTGTGTGTGTGTGTGTGTGTGTGTGTGTGTGTGTGTGTGTGTGTGTGTGTGTGTGTGTGTGTGTGTGTGTGTGTGTGTGTGTGTGTGTGTGTGTGTGTGTGTGTATGTTTTATTTCTTGAATCTTTCAGGTTAATAGTAATTTGCACTTAAAATACTATCAAAAATGAATGTAAGTTCTGTTGCAGGCACAGGCATTAAACAGGAACTTAGTACATAAAAGCACAATTGTATCTGTGATCTTCTGCATTGCATATCTACTTACTTTCATATTATTTCTCTACATATGATTACACCTAAAGAGTCTTTTCCAAAACACTACTTTTTGAAATAATTGAACAGAAAATGATGGACAAAGACAGTGTTGAATGTAGCCCTTTTAAAATATTTTTCTGTTCTTTTTCCTTACATATGTATTTCACTCTTCCTTCATCTTCAGCTCTACAAGAGTCACCGTGATGAGAAGTATACAGGAGACAATTCTCAGTCAGGTTAGAATTCTATCATTTACCTTTATACACCGCTGCACTTGAGGTCATAGCCAGGTTCTTTCCTGGTATGAAATGTCTCTTCACTCTGTCAAGTCAGTGGTCAGAGCAGATGGCCATTGATGGATGCCAGCTGCTCTGATGTTGCACCATGAATTGGATTTGTAACCATCATTAATAATTCAATCTCCTGTAAGGAGTTCTTCCTGTGCTTTCAAAGTTAAGATGTATTGCTCTTCATTGTACTAAAACACTGTGTCAGATCCTGAAGCTGGTGTACCTTGGCACCTCTTTATGTTTGAAATTAATGTGGAACTGTGCTGATTTGTGCCAGATCTGCCATAGTGTTTTCAAGTTAGGATTTGTCAGCAGATCACTGGTTTGGCTCCAGCACAGAACTAAGATAGTTGTCTGTAGAGCCAAGATAAGAACTAGTCATGTCCAGTCAGCTCTGAGTTGGTGCAGCATGTCTGAACAACCCTTGCACTGTCTCTTGGGCAGGTTTGCTTACTTGCAGACAGTACATTCAAGCTCTCAGTAACTTCTGCAGATAGCTTTTGACTAAAGGTTTTGGAGCATAAGGGGATAATCTCTTCTTCTGATGCTGTGTTATCTTTGGAATAACACTTTTTGCTGAAGAAGGTGGCACTGAAGGCCGATTTGAAGCTTGTGATTCTACCAATCTGACCCAGATGCTCACGGCTGTTTTATTCTGAGTGAACAGATTCTTGTGCCTTCTTAACTTCTGGCACCTTGAGATCTTTCCTGCTATGAAACACTGGACAACATTGCTATGCAATGTCAGGCAGCTTCTGATTTTCAATGGAAGGAGGATATAACATACCAAGAGATGGGAAGTGACTGTTTGACATCCCATACCTTTTCAAGTAGCATAAATGTTGGAGACCTTTGTGGTGCAAAACAATAATGGGAAGAAGAGACAATACATGCAGTTTGCTGTTCTCATTTCCATGGCCATCAGAAGTGATCCATGGTGTGTTAAACTGCTTGTTCCTGTGTCCTTGTAATAAAAGCAGTTTTACTTTCTCACTGCTTCCCGCAAAGAGGAAGTTGAGAACACCCATGAATTAAGATGAAAGACACTTCTAACTACTTAACAGGTTGTTACTAGTTTACTAATGTGTTTTACAGATAATGTGGGCATTTAGGTTTGCTTATTATTGTGACAGATTTCAGTAAGACTGTGGAGCCACATCCTCTTGATGGCTACTGGGCAGTGAAGACAGGCAACCTTAGAGTCGTGTATGTGGTGCAGGTTATCCATCCCTGCTGTCTATGGTTGTGCTCCAAGGGTAAATTCCCAGAGCCATGGGCATATACCAATATATGATGAGCATAGAAAATACCCTATGTGTATCATGCTGCTTGTGATGGCTTGATTTGTAATAAATCTGATAGGGAGACATTCCACTTACCAGGCAAAGGACTTTTTTCTTATCTAGGCATTTAAATATTTTCAGCCAGAACTGTTGTGTGGCATGAAGCAGCCTCTATACCCCCTTGACTCTCCAGGTGGCGAAGTTTTGGACTTGCTAGTTGGTATTTAACACGAGGAGAGTTGTCTTGTCAGCTACTGCCACTCGCACTTGTGTTTATGCAAAAATGTTTGCTCCCATTTAAGTACCTTATGTTAAATTCCTCCAAATGTTAGTGCAGGAAAGGGATTCAAAAAAGTCCTATCAAATAAATAAATAAAATCATGTAACACACATTAGTTATGCCCTGCTCTTAGGTGTCAACAGAGGAAAAGGCTTGCAGTTTCTCCAGTCTGGACTGCAACAGAATAAGAAGACCCAAGCTGTCCTGTAAATCTGAAATATGGACAAACACTGTATATCAGTAATTCATAAGATGCATAACTTTTTAATTCTGGAAAACTGTATATTACCATTTTATTTTGCCAAAGACAGGCTGCATATAACGTGTTTTCTAACAGTGTTATGCTAATTGGTGCTTATGTTGAGAATATCAATTTTATGATATATTTGATTCTTCACATGATGGTTATCTCTTTTTTGAAAGCTTGCTGGGGTCTCTGATCTTGGAGTAGCATTTCAGATACTCTGGGAACAGGTACTACACCTATTCTTGCAGTTACATAGATGGATGGTTGCTGTTTGTAAACATAAGACAGAATGTAATATTTTGGAGGAAATTTTTAATTTTTTTTTTTTTTTTTGAGGCTATTTCCATGCATTTCATCCCACTTTTGGAGTTGTCTGGATGTGATAATTTCTCTTGCTTTAGCAAATGGCAGTTTCAAGAATGACAGATTGGTGCGCAGTTAATTTTCACAGCAACTGAATTGATTGTTTATAATCAATCTCAGTATGTTGGATTTTTCATACGCACAGGGTACAAAAACTTATTGCAGTTAAAAGCAAATGCTGTCAGAGTCTGAACTGTGCTTGGGCTGAAAGACTGTAGAAGCTTTCATGGGAGATGGGATTTTTCTTAATTGACTAAATTTCTAGGCAGGTAAACTCAGGGTTGTTCAATGGTCAGTGAAGAACAAAAGGGACTGGCAGGAGGGGTTCAACCACCCTATTCAAAGCAGAACCCCTGTCAACTACCTTAGACACAGACAGCCTGAAAGATTGCTGCTTTTAGGCAGCTAAACTTTGGTCAAGCGAGTCCCCTGTTCCATAACATCTTGACTTCCTTGAGAAAACAGCTTTCCAGGCACTTCAGACAAGTTGCTGTAAAGTGATAGACAGTGAGTCCTTTGTTCTGATGTGCAGAGATTACAGTATTTCCCACACTAATGTGGTATTGTTAAAGTCATTTAATGAAATGTTCAGAATTTTTGATGAAGGAGTCTCTCTCTGTAGAGGTCTTACTTGATGAATGTTTAAAGCTTTTGTTTTGTGTTTACAGAATCCCATTCCTTCAAATGCAAGAACAGAAGGAAAGACTCAATTGATGTTAAGTCCATAACATCTCAAAGTAGTGATGGTAAGAAAGTAAACTGTCCAGAATGACATTACAAATAAAGAACAGACTTGCCATAGGCAGTACAAATGCAGAATGAAAGAGGAACCAGACAGATTCACATCTGATTAAAGAGATCACTCCATTTTTTTATAACTGCTATAAAATTTCCCTAGCATTATTTGCAAAACAGTTCCCCCACTGAATACCAGCATCAGTATATACGCATGGCAGTATTCAGTGCCTTCAGGTAGAGGAGGAGTAGTTGTGCTGTGGGATAGGGGCAGCCAGCTAAAAGAGTGCATGGTAAATCATTAATTCCACTTCCCTCAGAAAGCTGCAGCTTGTGCTCCTGGACCNTAGTTGTGCTGTGGGATAGGGGCAGCCTGCTAAAAGAGTGCATGGTAAATCATTAATTCCACTTCCCTCAGAAAGCTGCAGCTTGTGCTCCTGGACCAGTACTTTGGTTTCATTTGTGTGGGACATGAAGGGATCTATTGCTGTTGGTAACTTGAGAGCAGTACTTCTCCTTCTGATCCCATTTGTAACTGCTTGCTGGGGCAGGAACAGTGGTGGCAGAGATTTCTTTCTGCCCCAGTATGCAGTGAGAAAGCACAGATTACAGGGAGCAGGAATAAGTTTCGTTAAAGCAGCTGTATTACTGAGATGAGGGACATACTCTCACAGAAGGAGCCATCACTGACAGAAACTCATTGCAAAGGGTAAGTGGCAGGTACTGAGCATTAAGTATAATATAGCTTAAGTGTAGCTTCATTTCACTACAGGTGAAGTGAAGGATGGATGGAAAAACTAACAGAAGTGAGGGATAGCTGCAAAGGAGGTAGACAACAGTGTGAAAAATGAAACAGTAAAGCAAGAACTTACAGAAAGGGAGATACAGGAGAAATGGGACATGAGGCTGGATTTTGTTGTGCTGTTCCCCAGTGGCAACCTTCTGCACTCTTCAAATGCTGTCACCTGATTTACACTGTGTGGCACTTAAACAGCGCTCTCTTTAACAGCAGCTCCAAGTTTACCAACCCGACGGTACTCTTCCATGGCAAGGATCCACTCAATGACAATAGAAGCTCCTATTACAAAGGTGAGCCCTGAGCACTACCTTTTCCACTCACTTAGAGTTCAGAGTTTCTCTCATAGGGAGTGCTGTAGTTTGTGGCAGGACAGCCAGGGGTTTCATGCACCATTTGCTTAACGGAAGAACTTAAATTAATTTTGTTTCTTTCGTTTTCTTAATACTTTCTGCATCTCATTCTAAATCCTAGCCAAGAATAATAAACAGGGGAAAGGGATGTCCTTGCAAGAGGCACTGCTTGTGGCAGGAAGAGGACCCTGCTTTGTTGGGCCATGCATGTGTAGGAGGATGTACGCTTCCAGTCTCACCTTTGCTTTTACCATGGATATTTAAAAGATAGCATGAAGAGGAGGGAGCACCTACACTATATTCTGTCCTCTATTTTTCTGTAGTCTTTTCTTCACTATCCATGCTGTACAGACTGCTGTCCCAAAATAGCTGCACATCACTTGTCCCACAAACCAAGGTGCCTGCCATCTCTGCTTCAAATCATTTTTTTCCCCCTCTCCCCATCTTCTCTTCCTACCACCAAGCTCTTTACTTCCCAGCACAACCTTCCTGCTAGAACAGCTGACACCTTTCCTTTTCCTTCTCCCCAAGCAGACCCACAGATGCCTGCAGTGCCCCCACAGCACCTTCTGGTTGATACAGAAGAGAGCACTGGGGCTTTCTCCCTCAGTCCTGGCAGTCATTGGTGCCGCTGTCATTGCTGCATTCCCTGATTCCAGCTGAGACACATGGTGGGAGGCAGAGAAGAGCTATCTTCTCTGGAAGCCATAGCCCAGCTGTTTCTGCTCTCTGCACTTAGTTTCCACATTGATAAAACTAAGGTTTTACACCCAGTATCAGGATATCTGAGTCACATCCAGGAGTTTGTTTGGTTGGTTATTGTTTTTTTTTCCTCTAGAGACTGAATGGTTGCTTCTGAGCAGCCCTGGCTATGCTGAAGGACTGGGACATGGCTAGTTTTTGGTCTACCTGCCTGCAATTTTTTCAGATACCCCCACACCTTTCTAATTTCACTTCCCAGGAGTTTCCCAGTTATAGGTAGCAGATGGATACTGGGGAATCTGGGCACAATTTTACATTTTCAGAGTTGTACTTCAAGGGTTGGCACTACATGGCACTTCCTGAATGGGAAGTAGCATAATCAAGCCAAGGATGAAAATTTTGTAATAAGAAAAGACAAAAGTGCCATTCAGTCTTCCTCACCTGCCTCTTTAATCTGTTTTCAGGTTATTAACATAATTAATGCAGCCCAGGAAAACAGCCCCATCACAGTAGCAGAAGCCTTGGACAGGGTTCTGGAAATCCTGCGGACAACAGAACTTTACTCCCCTCAGCTAGGTACCAAAGATGAAGATCCTCACACAAGTGATCTTGTTGGAGGTCTGATGACTGTGAGTAAGATTAATAAAGATGAAATTACCACTACCAGTGCCTGACATCATAGTTCAGTGCTCCGCTGTGCTAAAATTTCACAGGCAGTGGGAAGGGGACTCGTGATTCAACACCATCTCACTTAAGTATTTTGGTCTTTCTACAAACAGTAGGCCCCAAGATGTAGTAAGATATGGCCACGTCTCAGTCTATTGGGTGCATTCATCCTAGTACGTAAGTGAACACAGTTGCCACTGGAAACTGTATCATCCATTCTGATTTGTCTCAAGGGAATACTTTTTGGGAATCCTAGAAGCTTAGATGAGAATAGAGGGATTGCTCTACAGCTGGTCCAGTGTAAGGGTAAGGTTATTTTAATCAGGTTCTGACTTTGGTCCTGTAATAGCAGCAACGCTGTCTGCCAGAGACAGACTGCTCAGATATCGTCAATGAATACTTCAGTTTTTAACATACATTGAGCCAATCCTTGTCAAAATAATATAATGAAAATGAAAAATAAGTTATAGTTGCTAATGCGAATGACGAAATCCTGCAGGTGCCAATGACAGGGTCAAGAAGGACAAAACAATGTATAGTTCATAATGTCCTTTCTGGAGATCTCAGATTAGTGCTCCTTGGATCCTTTTATGTCTGTTTTGAAAGACCTTAATAAAGCATGGTGCTTATAGTGCTATAATAGGAATAGTAGCTAAAGAAAATGTATATGTAGTGTTTTTGCAATTAACGATGGTTGCTGTGCCTAAAACTTACAATAAACTTGCTTTTTCAGGATGGCTTGAGAAGACTGTCAGGAAATGAGTATGTGTTTTCTAAGAGTAAGCCACCATTTTAAATTTCCCTTTGCATGCGTAACATCTTTGGTAGATGCTGGTGACATAAAACTCCAAGCTAATGTGCAATAGGATGTCCATCTCTGGAAACACTTGCTAAATGATTGCAGAACAAATGCTAGGCTGCCACCATTTTGGAGTTGAAGAAGATTGAAAGAAATAAGAAAACAAGACTACAGAAAAGCCAATAGACTGTAGGAAAATAAGACTGTAGAAAATAAGACTAAGAAAATATTAAATTGTCACTCAAAGAAATGTTCATTGATCTTTTATGTACAAATAACATGTAATAATACAATCTATATATATTGTAGGCTTTATTACAGACTTTTTTATTTAAGGAAAAGAGTTGTTTCACTTGAAAATGAGTTGTTTTCTAAATGGAATTCTGCATGTGGGAGGTAAAAATAATCCAGGAATGTTGTAATTCCCAAAATCCATTTCAACAGATGTGAACCTGAGCCATAGTCACCTTTCAGTGCCAAATACCATCAATGATGTTCCACCCTGTATTGCACAGCTCTTGGATAATGAGGAAAGCTGGGACTTCAATATTTTTGAGTTGGAGGCTGTTACAAACAAAAGGTACCGGACTCCTTTCCCCAAGTGCCTGTGAAGAGGTTATGGAAGAGCTGTAGCTGCTTTGGCACAAAGTACAGCAAATGTGTGAAAGCTTTTTTGTGTGTGTGTGTGGATACCAATGGTCCCATTTAACAAGCCAGGCATGCATGATGGTCATGGATAGAGCTGTGCATCCTGTTGTCTTCCCTGACAGCACCTGCAGCCCTCCAGGACTGTCTGGGACATGACTCCCATCCACTCTGTCCAGCTGATGATATCTGGCATAGTCTTGTGTTGTTACATGCTGGATATCCCACAGATGCCCTTCTCTCCTGCTGATATGCAAATAGTGCTGCTGGGAAAAACAAGCCTCTTGCTTTCCTCACCTAAATCCCCCCATGATTTAGAAAGCTCTGAGGCAACTGTGGCTTTTGATTATAGGGATAAAAAGCTGAGCTAGATAGAGGATAAACCAGTGATAGGCTCAAGGGCCTGACCTTTTAAAGCTTATGATGAAAGAAGATGCCAGTAGTTTTGAGGTCATGCAGACCACAAAAATAAACATGTCATGCACAGACAGAAGTTATTTTCATTCCAAGATGCAAAGAATTGGAAACTACCTGGAGTTTTGTACTCTGCTTGGAGAAAGTGGCCATTTTTGGAATTTGCATTTGCTGGTTTTTAATTTGCAGATGCTGGCTTTTGGTTGTGCCTTTCTCAGCTCAGGAACTCCATAGATCACCTTTCAGGAGTGAAAAATGTGACTGATAGAGAGGGCTCTGTCACAGGCCACACAGAGCAAATGACAACTCAGAGTGAATCTGGACTTCAGAACCAAAAGGATTGGAGATTTTACTCTATTCATTCGTTCACACACTGGCTCACTGCTGTCCTCTGCAGAATCATATTTACCAGACGTCGAATCCCCTCTCCAGGCAGGAGATCGCTACTGGTTAGGATTCAGGACATGTCACTTCTGTTTAGTCCAGCCCATACCACTTGAAGCAAGAAAGTAGAAGGCTTCTGCTTGAGAGTTCAGAAGTTATATTTTAGACATTAAGCCCCTACGGACACACACACAAGCAGTTACCTAATGCCTGTTAGCAGAAGGAATTCAAGGGAGGGAGGTATACTGATTACAGATTCATGCCTCAGCTCTAGAAAGTGATCCAATCCTAAAGCTGGAAGAGTTCATATGAAATAAGAAACAAGAACCACTCTGGGAGATAGCAATACACTTTGCATACTGCCAACTTCAAACAGTCAGTAAGTAGAAATCTGGACCCCCTGAAGCCACAGAACAAATTTAAAGAGCAGACATTTGACCTTTTTAGCCTTTGTGATGTGCCTGTGTCATGTTCAAAGTCTGCTTTTTTCTACTCAGGAAAAATATAAGCGTTTAAACTTTTTTCTGAAGCCAGAAGAACTGGTGAAACTCTAGTGGAACTGCGCCCTTTCTACCGAACATACTGAAAGGATGTCTGAAAGGATGGTAGATGTAGTGATGGTAACCTTGGTCAGACTTGCGAGAGGTTGTAGGTGTGTGATTTAAAACTGTTTACCATTCCCCTCCAACTTTCATATATAAGGTCTTATTGGTTCCTTTGCCAAAACTCTCTCTTTAGAACATCAGAAGTTCCTGGTTTACAGCAGTGCTTTTCAATTCTATTGTTTTGCAGGCCGTTAGTGTATCTGGGCTTAAAGATTTTTGCCCAGTTTGGTGTTTCTGAGGTTTTAAACTGTTCGGAAGGAACACTGCGAGCGTGGCTGCAAATGATTGAAGCTAACTACCACTCCTCCAACTCATACCACAACTCCACACATGCAGCAGATGTCCTGCATGCTACCGCCTTCTTTCTCAGGAAGGAGAGAGTCAAGGTACAACCACCAGCTAGAAGTCTTTCTGGTTATGATCTTAGTGTGTTTGCCATCTTATGTCTGTCATTCAAAAGCCAGATGGTTTCTTTAATAATGGTCCTGGCTTCATAAAATCTCTCTGCTTCTGAAATATTTGTTAATCCTTAGCTAAACTGCCCACACAGTTTATCTAAAGTCTATATGAGCAAGGAATTTGCATTTTTAAGTAGCAGGAATAGAGGGGGATACCCATCTCTTTTCTGTCCCCTGGTAACTGGTTGTTAGTAACAGCTCTTAATAAAGCTTTGCAAAAGCTTTGGAGAGGGAGGTGCTGAGCTCTTCTCCCTGTGATCCAATGTCAGGATGCATGGGAATGGTTCAAAGCTGCACCAGGAGAGGTTTAGAGTGGACATTTGGAAGCATTTCTTTACTAACAGACCAAAGTAACTGAAGAGTCAAGCTCTGGAACAAGGCTTTCTAGAGACTGGTCAATGCCCAATCCTGCTGGTGTTTAAGAGGCATTTGGGCAATGCCCTTTATAACATGCTGTAACTTTTGGCTAGCCCTGAAGTGGTCAGGCAGTTGAACTTGCCTGATCATTTCAGGTCCCTTCCAACTGAAATATCACATCCTTTCCTATCCTAAAACATATGAGCTGTGTAGGAGCAGAGTCAATACAGAGGCATTCAGGCAAGCACACAAAGTAGGACACCATTAGATGGTCCATCCACTATTACAGAATTTTAATGCACAGATATGGTTGAGGTGACAGCACAGTAACAGGCTTTGTTAAGGAAAGAGGGGCTTGGTAAGGTGAGGGGGAGTGCTTTGGAGTAGGTAACCTGTGGGCAGAGTGGATGGAAAATAAGTGCAAGGAAGTACGATCCCTGCAGTCAAGCTTTGTGGGTACCAGGAAATGATCAGAGGTTATTTACTTTTTGTGCCACATCATAATTTTTCTCTCTTCCTGTAGGGAAGTCTTGACCACTTAGATGAAGTGGCTGCTCTAATAGCTGCCACCATTCATGATGTAGACCACCCCGGACGGACCAACTCTTTCCTGTGCAATGCTGGCAGTGAATTAGCCGTCCTTTACAATGATACAGCTGTATTAGAGAGCCATCACACAGCACTAGCATTTCAGCTTACAATTAAAGACAGCAAATGCAACATTTTCAAGAACATTGATAGGTGGGTCTGCCAGAAAAAAAAAGGGGGGGGTATGGAATGTGTGTATGTGCAAGTCGTTTCTTTGGTGATTTTACTTTGGGGTGGATTGAGAGCCTACCTTCTAAACCAGGAATATAATTTAGATAGACATCAATATTTAACCTCCTCCAGAATCCCGTGTAGACATGATTTTTCAAAGCAGCTAGATTTGCCTGCATGTGGTCCCATGCTTGCTGGCACAGCCGCATTCACATGGGATGGAAAGGGGGTAAGTGGAGGGAGCTGAAACCTCTGACAGAGTTGGAAACACCCTGTTGCTGGGTGTGCACGTAACCTAGGAGTTCCCATTGCATCAGCCTAGCTTTTGCAGGGACAGGGTGGTGAGAAAGTGATGTGGAAAAGGATGCGAAAGGTGATGGGGCCTGACCTCCAGGAAGCTGACAAATTTGTCGACACCTTGTAACACTTCTGGGTTCTGAAAAACCTGAGATTCAATTCCAAGCCATTGTT
This sequence comes from Agapornis roseicollis, assembly GCA_002631895.1. Lineage (NCBI taxonomy): Eukaryota > Metazoa > Chordata > Aves > Psittaciformes > Psittacidae > Agapornis > Agapornis roseicollis. The sequence goes on from NDXB01017158.1 coordinate 41,828, forward strand.
GGTGCCATTCCTCGGGGAGTTGTCTTAGTGTTACCGTGTTACAATTATGAAATTGAACCCTAAATTTTTATTGACTCCAGGGGATTGCTTTTCATTAGATAAAAATAACAAAACAAACAAAAACCCAACCAAACCAAAACCAAAACCAATCAACAACATCCAGGTAATACGGGAATTCAGAGCTGGAGGAAGCCAGAAACGCATGATACAGCCCATTCCTCCAATGCTGCTCTTCCCAAGCAGCAGCATTTACAGTGCAGTCTGGGCAGGAATGAGGAAGGACAAAGCTCTGTCTGTCAGGCTTGCTAGCAGGGACTCTTTTTTTTCTTCCCCAGAAATCGCTATCGGACATTGCGCCAGGCCATTATTGATATGGTTCTGGCCACGGAGATGACGAAGCACTTCGAGCATGTGAACAAATTTGTGAACAGCATCAACAAACCAATGACATCTGAGGAGACCGGCTCACACGTAAGTGCTGCAAGTCTTCATGCCTTCAGGCCTTTCAGTGAAGTTGTTCAGAGACAACTTTAAGTGTCGTTTCCATTTACATTGTATTAATTTGCACTGCGGTAGTGGCCAAAAAACACAACTGGGTGACCTCACATCTCAAACTGTGAAAGAATACTTTCATTTTCTTGTTTTCTTTTCTATGTCTGGCTCTGCCCTTAGCTCATTTAAACACTTCATTTTACAAGCCTGGCCTTCAAAAGCCATCTTGTGTTCAGAAAACTGGTGGGTGGGTTCTTTCATTTATGCAAAATTCTGCGCATGGCACCAGGTTGGCACTTGTGCCTATGGTCCTGCCTCCAAACAATGGGATTGCCTAAACCCAGGCTTACACTGAGGAATCTGCCCTGGCAGTTTTGTGTCAGTGTTATCTGGAGCCTTCAAGCTCTTCATCTCATCTCCATTCCTCACTGTACCAAGAAATGGCCAAACCTTTATTCCTATCAGTTATACACCCTCATGCTCCATCACCAGCCAGGGTACCTTTCATAAGATGCTTCCAGGTTTCCCAGCCCAGACCCCTCTTGATCTTCTCTTGTTGCCACTTGCAGTTGAGTGCTCAGTGCCTGGAGTGCTCTCTGAGGCACTGTTACTCACCTAAGCAAGTATCATCTTATCACAGCTTAGCAAAAATAGTGCTTAGAAAGACTGAAAAAAAAAGTCAGACCAAATTGAAGGTCACTGGTATTAACATTAAATAAAAGTAGCTTCTGTCAGTTCTCCATAACTAGACTTTTTGCACTGTGGGTTGTCATGTCATGCAGGTTCTCTCTCCATAGATTGTCATGGGTGCAGAAATCAGTCAGTGTTTACAACTTTGGAAACAGCAATACATCTGTTGACTGATCTGCTTCTAGGGATCGCTGAGCTCCATTCACCCAGCAGTTTGAGCTGGAAATCACAAATAACAGCTGAACTTCACAGGTTCTATGGACGCATTGCACTGTATGCCCCAGCACTTACAGTCTCCAGAGGGCTCACTGAATGCGCCACTGGGTCTGAATTAGCCTGATCATCATCAGTGTCACAAATCTCACAGCACAGGGAACATGCTTTGGGCAGCCGAGGGCACCTATCACTGTTTCTGCATGGCACTCCCAGCACATCGCCTGGTATTGTTTCATGGATTTGCTCCCCAGGCGTGGACTAAGCCAGGACAGCGAAAATCCCACTTTAGATCAAGGCCCAGAGGAAAGGAAGGTCCACATTAGTAGTGGAAATACCTACTCTCAGGTTTCTCTGTACTTACATGATGATCAGCAGCTTGTTCCACTGGTTTCTAAAAAAGGCACCTGAGGTGTCACTGGGAAATGTGGCTTCTCACAGTGCTTCATTTCTCCCTCTGACAGTTTAAGCACTGCTCTGAAATGTCTCCTCAATCTACACCCCTTTAAAATGTCTTTAGTTTTCTAGCAGCCCCATACTGGCCTGTGGGACTCAGATTCACAAGCCTCACTGAAACCACATGTTTCCAAGCTCTGAACATATTTCTGGGAATCTTGCTTTTATCCCATGAATGCATTTGTTCCAGCACTTCCTAAAGAGCTGTTCTTAAATATTTATTTTTTTTTAACTCATTCTCTTTCATCTTACCAGTTTGTAGCAGAGGCTATTTCAGAATGTACAAGAGTTAGAGGGCAATAAAAGTGGAGCACAGAAACACCTGTATTGCAGGCTTGATTTTTTTTTTTCCTGGTATTAGGTTGTTCTGTTCCTCATGGTTAATAGTGGCTCTTCCCTATTTTTGGTTAGCAGCTAAGGAGCAGCATTAATTTGGCATCTTTTTCAGCATGCTGAAAAGAAAATAAATTAACTGTTAAACATGACATTAGAAGATTAATGCCTGAATTGGCAAGAGTCACTGCAAAATATCTCCCCATAAACCACAAAGAGGTTAATTTAGCCATGATGGTAAAAAAGTATTCATGCTTGGTCTTTCACTCCAGTTGAAATTGCAGTGAAGGGAGCCTATAACTACACATTATTTCGAGAACAACGTTAATACACCATAGTGAGCTGAGGTAGAGGCTTTTTATTACTCAGTAAGGAACACAATATACCTGTGCCCTTCTAAATTGTTCAAGACCCAGAAGATGATGCAATAGCAGACTTGTAACCACTACTTTGTCCCCTTCACCTGTTCTCAAGAGCAGTCAATAAGCAGTTTAAGTATTTTACTGCCTAGAAAGCACAGACTCCCTGAAGTTAGTTTGCCACTCCTGCATTTTCTTACTGTTAATATCAAAGATTATCTAAAACCTCATCCTAGCTGACAACCAAGACCAAAAAGAAATGACACAGCCACTACCATCACCATCCCTAAATTTAAATGACTCAGCAAGGAGGACCATTTATCACCTCACAGTTGGTGGATGAATCCCCTCTCCTGGTCCTGTTCCAAGATGGCAAGGCTGGAACGCACAGAAGGGTAACTCGCTCTACCCAATTAGGAGCCTGTGAATGTTTTATTTCACAGACTTTGCTATAAATCATGAAAATCTCCACAACTGCCACATTTAATGGGACTTTAATTAGTTACTTAGAAAGGCTGCAGTTCTCCCTTGCAGTTCTCCTGCAAATTCCTGGTGCTCTGTATGAAATTAGGCAGCTTCAGGCGGGATGCCTGCTTACTGCCTACAGTGCAATGGAGCTGATAATGATGCCCTGCTCCTGCTGGCAGGGATACTGGCCACTGACTCCTGAAACCCACTCTCTTTTACAGAGTGAAGGCAGTGACTGTGAATGTACAGCCAATATAAAGAATTTTCCAGATAACCAGACACTGATCAAGCGCATGATGATTAAATGTGCAGATGTAGCAAATCCATGTCGCCCCCTAGAGCTGTGTATCGAATGGGCAGGGAGGATTTCAGAGGAGTATTTTGCACAGGTACGTATATCTTTATAATGACTATTGGGTTACGTAACAAAGCACACATCAGGAGGTCTGGTGTTCCACATGGGGTCCCCAGGCCTTCAGTTTCATACAGAAAAATTCACTTTAGTCAAAGTTAGCTAGTTTGCTTACCACGAAGTTTGCAGTACAAATGGTGAAAAGGAGCTTTTACACTTTCTCGATCTGCCTAAACAAAAACTATTTTATTAGCCTTGGTCAATTTAATTGGCTGAAATTCAAGATTGTCAACATTCTAGCTTATAGTCCCAATACCGTCCCTGAAGAGAGCATGAAGATCCTGCTTGGTAAAGCCCTCCGCTGAACAATCACGCTGGTCCTTTCTCTTCTAGGATGGCACCTGAACTACCGTCACAGTAGGCAGATGATGTGGCAGGCCAGTACTGTAGACATGTGGGCAGTGTAAACACTTATCAAATGGGATCTCTCTGGACAGAAATGGAAGATCAACTTCCTTTCTCAATAATCATTTTTTCTACTGGTGCACAAATGCACCAGTTTCCTGAAAGTGAAACACTCTACCAGATTTTTAGTTGAACAACTGATAAGATTCTTAGCCCTCTTTCAGTTGTGGCCACAGAGTTAAAGCAAATACCCTTACTTCTACTCATCTTGTAACCCAACACAAGAAGAGAAAGTAGCAACAGCAACATTCCTCTTAAAAGACAAATGGTTTGAAACATAGACACTAGAGATGTGGTAAAAAAGGAAATCCCTGGGAAGGTGTCAAGAGGATGGGTCCAGATGCTTCTTGGTGGTGCCAGGCAATATGACAAGAGGCAATGGGCATAAACTAAAATACAGGGTGTTCTACCCAAGGAAAAACTTTACTGTGAGGGTGACTGAGCACTAACATAGGCTACCTGGAGAGGTTGTGCTGTCTCCTCCCCTGGAGGCATTCAACAGCTGCCTGGAGACAGTCCTGAGTAATGTGCTCTGGGTGTCCCTGCTTAAGCAGGGAAGTTGGACTAGGTGACCCCCAGTGGTCCCTTCCAGCCTCAACCTTTGTGATCAAAAAAGCCTTCTGCTAAAGAAGGCCGCAACCACATTTCCCATTTTTAGCTGGTGTGCCCTAACCACCAGAGCTGAGCATTCTGTCTTACCAGAGCTAAAAGCAATCACAGCAGTAGAGTAACAAAGGGAAGAGATGTTGATCTCAATCCCTGTTGAGACAAAATAAAGCACATAAAACTAAGGCAGGTCACTTCAGGCTGTGGCTCAAATCTCCTACTGCAATTCATCTAATCCCCTGGCCTTTGCTACTCCAGCATTAAAGCCAGCAAAGTTCTAGGGGCTAACTGGAGTTTTGTTTTCTTAGACTGATGAAGAGAAGAGACAGGGTCTGCCTGTGGTAATGCCAGTATTTGATAGAAACACCTGCAGCATCCCCAAGTCTCAAATTTCCTTCATTGATTATTTTATAACAGATATGTTCGATGCATGGGATGGTAAGTACTTCTGCTTTTTAATTTCTTGCTCCGAGACAGAGAATTCAACAGACTAAACCAAACAATCTCACTCAACTGGCCTCAAATCAGTTTTTTTTCCAGGGACAGTTCCCATACATAAGTAGTATAGCATAAGAGCTAACCAATGATGCTGGTTAAACCCAGAGCACTTCACACAGCACACTTTACAGAAGTTGAGCACTTACTGGACAATCTATGTAAAGGAGTAATGGCTTTAAACTAAGCTTTTTCTTATCTAGAATGCTTGTTGGTTTTTTTTCCTTTAGCAATGTATTTCTTCTGAGCAGCAGAAACTGAGGCCACAGTGGTTGTGTGTTAGCACAATTTAATGAAGTCATCATACATTAAAAAAGGGAGTTGCTTGAGAAAGAGACTGAAACCATCTTTCCCCTTTTAGCTTACAGCTGAAGGAACAAGAAAAAGTAGGAGAATGCCGATTTCAGATTAGGTTGGGCTGTTCTTCTGCTTGTTCTGTACACAGTACAACTGATACTTCTATTGATTTCAGCATTTGCACATCTGCCTGTTTTGATGCAACACTTGGCTAATAACTACAAACACTGGAAAACACTGGATGAATTAAAGTGCAAGAGTGTCAGGCTCCCATCAGAAAACAACAACTGACACTAAGCCAAGAAAACCAGACCTCTTGATCTACCAGTTTCACTGTGAATCACTTAGAGACTTGGATACAAGAGGGGTGGTGCTTCCTTTCCAGTGAAATTGAGACTTTGTGGCAAGAAGGAAATATTTTGTTCACTCACTTCTAAGCTTCCCTGAATCCTAAAGAAAAATGTTTTCAAGAAGGCAACATAATCCACAGATTAATAAGTGCTCTTTGGAAATAACATTTTGTGGCAGAAAATGTACTTCTGAAGCTGATTTCTAATACTGAATCTTGTCAAATCTTGTAATTGATACAACTGTATTCACTAACACTTCATACAACTTTCTCAGAGGGGTAATCTTAGTCACCAGTAGAGTAAGAATAGGTTGACAAATAAGCATAAAAACTTCCCACTTATCTACCACAAGCCTTCTCCAATTCTATTGATATGGTTTAGAAATCTGAAGAACAGTTCTAAAAGAGAACATGCACAGTAGAACAAATAAACCTTGATAAACAGGACAGTAAAGAACAAACCCTGACCGTTTAACACAACCTTATTATTATACAGACTTTCTCTTAGAGCACCACTGTTCTTTTCCATATAAAATCTTGGCAGCAGTCAAATTCCCTTAAAATTAATCATATAATAAGGAAAACAAGATGTTCTGTAAAATCGGTGCCATCCACATGCTTCCCTGCCATCATAGAGATGTTAACATGAAATGTTTCATCAAATTTTACACAAAAAAAAAACATTGTAGCACTTGATCAACATCCTTTTCTATGAAGTGGTATTTATACACATCATCCATTTTATTAAACTGATCTAAACTTTATGATAAGTCCACATATGCTAATGAATCCTAAGATGAACATGTTGTTTTTTTAAAAGAACCTTCCAGGTTATAATTTGTAACAGCATTGTAATTTGTACTGCTTTTTCTCCATACTAAAATGTTGGGTTTATTTTGTGAGGTAAAAAGTATTTCAAAATATGTAAATAAGTTAGAAATCAAACACAGTTTTTCATTAATTTTAAGATACAAAATTTATGCTTAGCTTCCAAAGCACAAATGCGTATTTTTGTACATCTCATTTTAACCCTGCACAGAACATGAGTTCAAATTTTAGACTACTCTCAGACTATTCAGTTAATAAATACTAGCTGAATTGTTGATTTTTAACACAGTTCACTCCAGGCTGCAGGCAAGAGCTTCAAAGCTGTGGCTGCAGTCAAAGAAGCAGTCCACTACTCCTTAAACGGAAAGGTCTTGAGACATACTCTTTACCTCTCCTATGCTGTATCATGAATTGAATCCAGTAAAGGTGAAAAAAAAAAAACAAACCCAAACACACAGAGTTTAGATTGCTGTGGAAGAAAAGTGACAATGACTGCTGTCCACTGCAGGTAGCTTACATAATGTGCCAACCTTTTTTGTATGTTTTGTACCAAGTTCTGAAACAAAAAGAAACATTCATAAAATGTAAGGGCAGATAAATGTATATAAGCTATATTTTTGTTAGAATTGTAACAGACACTTACTTTTGTCATAGCTAAGGCCGTCGCTGTGTATTAAAATGTTGCATTGTGTATATCTGAAGAATGGTGTTTCTGGTGAAGTATGTTTATTCATTCTTTCCTTATTTCAACATTCTTCAATGAATTTTTAGTCACATAAGTTGAATCTGGTTTTTCTATTGTAAGCTGTTTGCTTTTACCATTTTTTTGTTTAGAACTAGTGTTCTCTGTGGTTGTATCTTAAGTATTCTGATGACTAAACACACCCTGCAGCTTGCATTAGAGGAAAGGATTTCAGATTCAAAGCTTCGTTATCTTAATTTGTTAAATACAGCAACACTGTAAAAACAGACCCATGTAAAACATTCACTATTTTTGTTACACTTCTGTCACAAGGAAGAAAATGGCAATGGCAGAAGGAACCTAAGAAATAAAATTCAGCCTCAGTTCTGGTTCACAAGTTAAGGCATTGATGTGTTAATCAGTGTATTTGTTGCAAGAACCTGTGTTTCTTCCCACAGCCAGAGACCTAAGTAAAAAAAGTAGTCTGTGTGACAGTATGTTCTTTTTAAGAGCAAAAGAAATCAGCACAGCATAACTGGCATCTGCCAGTTGAGTCAGATCTCTTAGACTCTGACCTGTCCAGATGATTAACAGCTGCCTCAGAGTTATAGAAGTATTAAGTCTGCTGGTTAACTCCATGAGGTGAACATGGAATTCTGCATTGCTGAGACGTGGAAAAAGAAATTTAAAAGGACAAAGTGGAAGTAAAATTTCTAATCTGGTTACCCAAATTCTGCTCACTACACTTTCCAACAGCAAGTGACAAGCTTTTATTTAACAGGAGTGGGCTACTATAGCCTCACTGCTATGCTCAAAGTTCACCTGTAAAAGAAAGAACTCACTGTAATACTTTCAACTCAACCATCTTTAAAGGAAAAGACCTGTGGGAGCTTTATTACCAATGGTGCATTATCTGAGAACAATGGCACTTTTGATAGATAGAAATATTTATATGTGCATGTAGGACCATTTAAAGCTGAATTACACCTCTGTAAAATACACAGCAAGTTTTTTGACTAGGATTGTTCAGTTAAATAGCTCTGTTTCTCTACCAGATATTCACTTAAAAGCAGTCACATAAAAATGAAATAGTTGTTCTCATGTTCTCATGGTTCTCACTGTTGAGAACATAAGCTTATCATGGTTTCAACTGCTATATTACAAGTGACTTACTCCTAAGATGTTTAAGTACTGGATCTTCTGATTAGACCCAAGCACACTCTTCTCATGGCTTTATGACCACTAAGTTCCGCAATTCCCGCCTTCCCTAGCTCATATGGTAACTTACCACTCTTTGTATCATCCTCACTCACACTTTCTTTGTATCAGTTTTGGGGGTGGGGGGAAGGGGGGGAGGTTGTGGTGCTTTTGGAGTTTTGTTGCTTTGTTTTGGGGTTCTTTAGTTTGGAATTTTTTTTCCATTCCTGTTTAGTTTTCAGATTACTAATGCCACCTCAGACTTGAAAAAGGCATTGTGTACTTACTTAGAGGGTTTTTATTTTTGAACTCTAAAATACTACTTATACTTACAAACTTGGTGCAGATTTCTCTGCAAACTTCAGCTGAGATTTAATATTCATCTGGCAGAAATGTTTTGCTAATACTGAACACACCAACTGCCACTGCTTAAGTATTTTACTTCCTGAAAATCCATGGTAACACCAGTGCTTTTTATTAGATACAAATTAATTTGATGAATGTTTTGTGGAAAGACTAAGCTAAGCCAATCAGACTTCATGCTAAACATGATAATGGTGCTGTATAAAATCCAGTAGTGTAGGTTAACCTGCAGTAAAATGGCAGCTACTGCAAGTTAGAAGTAGCTTTGCCAAAAAATTAAAACTTGACAAACCAATATTGACCAATTTTCTTTCTTGCACTTACGGTTAGTGCAGGATAACAACTTAAAATGGAAGAATTCTGAGAACTGTTTCTTTGGGGTTTTCCTCTAGATGCATCTCTCAGCCATGACTGACTGAAGTTTAGCTTCAAGAAATACATTACATCAAGAAGGAAGACTCAGTGTTTTTTAATATGCTTCCTTTCTTCACATAAAACTGTGGAATGCCCCCAGCTGCTTTACTTTTGATCCATTTAAGGACTTCCACAAATCTTAATTTTGACATCTGCCCATGATATTTTTAAACATTAGGAATAATATTAGAAACTATCATTATCTTCAGTGTTTCAAGAGAACACCATTTCTGCTGACAGAGTAAGCAAAGTAAGTTTCAACATGCAAAATTCTCCTTTGAGAAGAGTAGCAGCAACTAACAATAATTCTAATATAATACATGATATTACTGGTCGTTACTGGTAGTCATTCCAAGTAGTTCAGACTTTCCTTCGCACTCACATTTAACATGTACCCAGTTTACACATACATAGCCTGTACCCAAGCAATTTAAAATTTGAGCTGCAAATCACCATTTTGCGCCAGTTTTTGAAACAGCGTTAAACTGCGAAGTCTAGATTCTCGTTCACCATCCTTCCACAAAATGATGAGGTGATCAGCAGAGCATGTAGCCAGTCCCAGTTCACCAAAGTACAGGAACATCTGCAATGAGACAATTACTATTACCATGATGCCCACATGAGACTTTCAGCTTGATTAGATGCCTGATGTACAACTGGACTAAACAAATACACATTTTGCTTGAACATAAGTATGTAAAATTACAATGCACACTTTCTATATGTTTGAGATGTCATAAAATCCCTACATGAAAACAACTCCTTAATGGCACTTCATGCTGAAAGTAAAGAGCTGCAGTAAAGCATTACAGATAGAGAAGCTAAGGTACAGAATACTGAAGAAACTTGTTCCTAGTCAGCAGCAGTGGAAGGAGTCACTTGCATGAATTCTGATTGCCTGGTTTCTTAGGAATAGAGGCTACTATCCTATCCTCTTGCGTACATTATCCCCTTCCCACACAACACCATGGTCTACCATCATTGGGCCTGGAAGGATCACAGAGTAAACAACTGTGACAGACATCAGCACATGCCTGGTCATACAGAGGAAGCCAAACCAGCAAGAGCTGCAACACAGGAGAAAAGTACAGGAGCAGTGGAGCTATTTTGCAAGAGCAATGGAGCTGACAAGTCATGTGGTCATCCCTGATTTCACAGCCTTCCAGAAGGCTACCTCAAATTAGCCAATAATCCCTGTTCAGCAGCCAACGGATAAAGGTCATTGATACCACTATGGCATGTTTGCAGTGTCCTGACTCCTTGGCTTATGAAGGGATCTGCCCAGGGGACACCAGCTATGGCAACAGCCACTTACTAGCTATGCAGTTCCAGTAGAATAGTCTGTCCAAGCCCACATCTTTGACAATCACATTTCATCACTATTCAGCATTTCCAGCCTCAAGTCTGCTCAGGGTTTAAAAATGGAATTTTCCATATGCAGAACATTGCAGAAAATCTTACCCACCATTATCTCAGTTACTCTGTGGCCCTGCAGTATCCCAGCAAAGATTCACATGTGTCTTCTTTACTATGCCTCTTGCTGAATTACACAGTATGTCCTCTTTCTCAGATAGCAACTTTTCTTACTGATAAAAGGGCTTCTTTCAGCAGTTTTTCAGGAAGCTAGTAGAGAAGGGCAGAAAACCTTGCAGAAATCCCTGTGGCAGAAAGTTTCACCTTAGCTATTACTGAAAAGCTTTTAGCTCTTGGAAGTAGCAGTTCTGAAATCCAGTCAATCTCATGAATACTTGTGAGAAGAACTACTCCAGAACCACACTGTTCCACTCTACCAGCCCTTCTCCTTGCTCTTGCCAAGAATGTGTATAAAAGTCCACAATAAGAAGGTGATTTGTTACTCCAATAGGTTTGTCAAACACAAAAAAGCATGGAGAGAAAATGCCATTTAAAACAAAAACATAATTTATTAGGCAGAGAGGCACAGAATAGTACCCGATATCAGTTAAGACTCAAAGCACAGAGGGCTACAAAATTCCTGATTATTTTATATGACTCCTTGTTAAGATTGCAAAATTAAGACAAAATCTGGAACAAACACACAGTTCCCAGCTGTATATTTTGCAGTTCATTAAGAAACTAAATACCCTACACATATGGATATATCTGCACACACAATCTTTGGGCATTGGTGAGTGTTTGAGTTCTCATTAGAACTTTAAAGCGGCATGTATTATTGTTGTCACACTGCACTAAATGTCCTACACAAATGATGTGTTCCCAACCTTCAGAGCCAGTCAGAAGTTACAGTTCTTCAAGAAATACTGACAAATTACATCAGTAAGTGATACTCACTTTTTCTTGCTCTTACTAAAGCTCACCTACCTGCACAGCTGATGAATGACCAATCAAATCACCAACCAGCTCCAAGAAATATACGGGTATATTTTCCTGCATCTTCTTAGCAGCCTGGTTTGCCTGCTTGTTTGCCCTTCCAAATCCCCACATGTTGAAAAACCCTGGGGCGGGGTACAGCAGAGATAAGAGCAAAATGAAAATACAATTTTTTTTTTCCTCTAGTTACAGAAAGAACTATAGGAGTCACTTAAAATCTAAAAGCAGGACAGTCTGCATGGCAAAATGACAGAATCGTTGTCTAGCACCACACTTTTATATCTGGATTATTCACCTTGACAGGGGAAAGAAACATAGCTAGTTTGTCTTTTGTCCTAAGTAGACTTAACTTAGCAAACATGCTGAATTACTCACCTGGATGAGACAACAGATGGATTTAACAAGAAAACCAAGGATTGCGAAAATTAATTAGCTGAACAGCAAAGGTAGATGGAGCTCAGTGATGTTTACCTTTGCTCTCTCTTTGTCCTCCTGAACTGTTACTTTTATAAAAAGAGGAGAGAAATGAGGTGCCAATCTTTCCCCATGTGTCCTGCACTGAGGCATTAGAGTGCTGGCATATGGATAACAAGCCAGTTTCTGATCCTGAATAGCCTGTTTTTACAGTTCCTACTGGCTTTTTCCCTCAGACTTATTACTATCAGATAAACTGGAGTGTACATATTGTACTCCACATGTTCCGTTTAGATAGCAAGAAAATACACGTCTGTGCCACAGCCTCTAGGAGAACTGTGAAGTAATACTGGCAGAAGTAAGAAAGTTGGGTTCTGTATAAAATGCATATCAGACTTTCTTACTGACCCTTCCCTCGGCCCCATCAGCACAAAAAACATGTGCTAGACCATGGCCCTTGCCCATGACCATGTGCAAGGAAGGTAACTGGAGAACAGAACAACTACTGAAGGGATTCTTAGAATATAAAAAAAGAGAGAATCATGAGCAGTCCACCTATCTTACCATTATGTATGTTTTTCTCAAATGCCTCCAATCATAGACATTGTAAATTTCCAGTGTGAAACCAAACACTACTCGTCACAAGAAACAGAACTGTAGATTAGCTGTCACCAGCAATACTGAAGAGAGATGGTTACTGAAAAAGTCCTTCTAAATCAACCCAGGTAGCAAAGCATTATTTTAAAAAATAAAATAAAATTTAAAAAGCACCCAGGCAGACAAGAGACACTAAGAAAATTATTCACAGCTTGAATAAAAAAAAAGTCCTACAAGAGGGATTAACAGCTCATTACTGTTCCCAGTCCATGATACTAACTATATTGTCCAGAGCACCAGTCCAAGACCACAGCTATTAGAGCCAGCCTGGTGAAAGAGCAGCCTGGTGAAAGAGCAGCAAGCACTACACAGGCAGTGTCTGTACTTGGCAGAAAACCCTTCCTGAANCAGGGAAGCTGCCAGCCTGGTGAAAGAGCAGCAAGCACTACACAGGCAGTGTCTGTACTTGGCAGAAAACCCTTCCTGAAATACCCGCAACTAGCCCTGAGAACCAAGATGCCCCGAGTTAGCATGTAAACAATGTTAGATACAGCTCAAAGTGAGTCCCAGTGTAATTTCAAGTTCAAGGAGGAGATGTGGAACACACATTTTTCAGTGCCAGCTGCTCATCTGCAAGCTTCTCTTTGGCTTTCTTCACAAGGTCCTGCAACTATTTACTCCTGCATGGAAGAGGACCCAGCACAGTTCAGTGCAAGAAGTGGATGAAGGTTTGTCAGGAGAGGTCATAGTTTTTGTTATATCAGCTGATACAACTGTAAAGTCTAAATAAACTTTATGGCACAGAACTGCATCAGCTGGACTTTCTGGCTTCCTGTATCAGATCTTGGAAGGCTTGTACACCTATGCCTCTTCAGTTTCCCACCCACATCTATTACCAGTTGGTTGAATACAAGACATTATCCCTTCTTACAAAGCCTGTAAGCCTCTCTACTACTGTATAGTGAACATCAGCTTTCCCAGTATCCTTTTGAAACATTCTTTTCACTCCACACTACAAGCAAACCTGTTGGAACTGCTTCAGCTGGCAGCTGCTGCTTTTCTCGGAGCTCCCAAATGCGCACACTGCCATCTTCTGAACAGGATATCAGCTGCCTGTAAAAACAATTGTTAAGCAAGACTAGCATGCATACTTATCTGCACAAGTGACGTTTCTATAGAAGAAATAGCAAGGGCCTCAGGGTCTACACAAGTTTGCTAAAACTCTCAAATGTAGCAGGACATCCAGGTGTTCCATACAAAACAAGGTGCATTTTTGTCAGGACAAAATATAGTGGACTTGCAAAACAGGTGGAAGAAAATTACACATTTTCAATCCCATTTTAAAATCATACTCCTCTGTAAAACAAAAAATAACAAGTCTAGACTCTGCAAACACAGTTCCACTAATGCCTTCCATAAGCTTACTTTCATTAAGAACAAACTTTTTTTTTCTTATGGGAAAATAACATAAAGAAACATACTTCTTTTCATTACATATTTAAAACCGTTTAGAACAGCACATGCATTTGCAAGGCCCTAATTTTTATTTTCCGCCAGGCTTTTTCTCCATTGAAGAAGAATATAAAGGGGTCTAACAACACAACTATGAGATGCATAAAATGTAGCAAAACATCCAACTTGGCTGTCAAAATAAGTTCTAGATAGAAATTCAACTGGACAAATGCTGAAAGTTATTATTATTTTTTGTTTAAAAAAAATTCAACTGTTACAAAATATTTAGTGAAAAATATTTACTGAATAGCCATAGGCCTTTGCTTTATAGAAGTAAAATGCTATTAAGCTGTATTTTCTCAGTGTAGACAAAAGTGCTTTATCAGGTCTGATTTTGAAAACAGTCATTTTAATCTAAGTCTGTGTATTAAGCATACTATAGTTTTTTCACACTGAACTACAATGTTGTATTTTCAAAAATCAGATCAACAAGCTCCATCTAATGTAGGCAGATCAAACTAAAGATCATGTCCCTGCTGCAGAAATTAGATGTAGCTTTGCAGACTGACTCTAGCAACCCTTCCAAGTTCTGCATTTCTTTACTGCATTAACAAAATGTACCATGACTTGTACCTGTTTGGAATCTTCTCAATGTGCAATACAGAAGAGTCGTGAGCAGTTCTTTGGCAGGCAATCACACGCTTCATTTGAAGATTATATACGTATATGCCTTTCCCAACAGCAGCAAACACACACTGGAAAGAAAATTCAATGGAACAACTTGCAGAAACAGATACTGAAAGATCACTCTGCATGTAATGGATTTCCAGCAGTACTATGATGTCATCTGGTCTGCATTATCCAGCTTGTTTCTGTCCTTGTGTTACTGCTTTATCCTGAATGTATGGAATCAGCAAGTAACAGAAAAAAAAATGGATTTTTTGAGGAAGTGAGAGACATGTTGCTATATTCTAAGCAGTTGTTTCATTCCTGTATTTTTATCTCGTTCCTTACAGTCTAAGCAGAAACACATTAACACATTTCTGGAATTAAATATTTATGTTCTTTCATTAAAATAATACTCTGTGTTTTGACAAATTCTAATTTTATCAAGAAAGACTGAGAATACTGGAAGCTGTTCTGCATTTTTGCCTAATTTTTTAAAAACTTTAACTAAAGCTGCAAAAAGAGGTCTTGATTAAACATTTGGGTTCTACAGAGTGTAGAAAAGGAACTCTCTCACAGAAAGGTATTATGTAATACTGCAAATACTTGGCACCATTTTACATTCAGTGCTCTTCAGAAAAAGTGCAGGGATTCTGTTTCATAGCCATCACGGCCTTAAGAAGCCACAAACAGCTCACAAGTCATTGGACCCAGACCTTCTCATGACTTGTAATGATTTTAGACAACTGCATGTATGTACACACAATAAATATTTGGTAACAAACAGAGGAGTGCAAAATGCTTCCATTGAGTACATATTTGGATTTTGAATCTACCCTGCTTAGGTGATAGTATGATGAATCATTTCTCTGAATGGCCTGCTTCCATCTACACAGCCCAAACATTAATGTCTCATAAGGAGTCAACATTTAGTAAAACTGGTAACCCAATGTCTTTGACTAAGACTCCATATACTTATACGTATTCAACCATGCTTTGATATTTCTCAAAACTCTTTGTCCAGGTTTTTGCTGCATTTTAGTTTTAGCTGGTTTTTTGGGGTTTGGGTTGGTGCGTTGTTTTTTTTTTGGGAAGGGGGGGCAGGGGAGGATTGTTTTGGCTTTTGCTTGGTTGGGGTTTGGTCTTTTTCTTCTTATGCACATGTGTGGTGGGAGCTCAAATAGCTCTGAAACTAAGCTTAGATTTCTGATAGCACTCTACTAAATCAAGTAAAACCACTATGCCATTATTATTATTTTCCTGGTTTTGTGACATGCTCAATTCAATGGCCTTTCATACCACTTTGCCACTCATGTATCTCAGGCTTTTCTCCCTTACAGTCTTCCACCTCAGAAAAGGCTCTTGAATTCCATATAGTCCTTACAGCTTTGTAAGATGCTCTTCACAAACCACTTTTTTTCCAGTTTTTTTTTTTTTTGTTTGTTTGTTTGGGGTATTTTTTTAACACAAGCCCCAGCAAAACTCTGGTCATTTCAAACCCGATGAAGCATAAATTTTACACCTACCTTGACAGGCAAGTTAAATACACACACACATATATCAAGACAGCAGGTGCACTCCTTACCATGGTTTCCTAGTATTGCCAAACCTTTACCATCCCATTTGCCTGTGATGATGTTTTGCTTACAAGCTCAGTGTCAAACTAGACACCTTCTCCAGCTACTTAACTACCAAGCTGCCTACAAAGTTCACAACAGAGAAAATACCAATTTTATTTTTAAATATGAAGAACAGTGTTCTGCTTTTTAGGTAGCAGGTAACAAACGTATTCCTACATAGGAACTTTACAGGCAGCACCACCCTATGCTTTAGCTACCTTTTCCTCTCATGATTCAAAAGTATCACAATGAATAAATAATATTCTGCAGCAATTTGTCCAATTCACTTCCATGAAGGAAGAAAATCCTCAGCAGCCTTGGATTCCACATCCGATGTTTTAACTACTTCTGAACTTCCCAAAATTCCTTCCCACTCCCTTTAAAACCCATCCATGTCACTTTCAAGCAGGGATTCAGAATGTTTTGAAGACAAATTTCAGAACTTCTTCTGAACAGGACTGGCTTTTGCTCCTTCTAGAACTAAGGCACTCACAACAAAACCACAGAGACAAGTACATCTTTTGCACACACACAAACACACCAATGTTTCTCTCTCCAGTGTTTCAGGAATGCTCTTTTCACAGGCAAATGCATCACGTAACTATTTGGACCTCAGCCTACATTCAGGATTTTCCACAGCTTTTATTTTACTACAGTTTGTGTCTTTGAATCCATTTCCAGGAATGCCTTTCTTGCACATTTTAAATAAACCTCTCATATTAAAACAAGGAAACTGAAAACACAGAACACTTGACCTCCTGTGGTAAGGTCATGGTCATGCCACCTCATTTGAAGTAGTTCACTGTTTAAAGCTTTTTACCTCCTCATCAGATGTTAAGTGTTGAACTGAAGTTTCATTTGGGCTTTGAGACAACTTTATTTCTGGCTGTACATCTGGATGAACAGAGGAGTCCCAGAAGTTGCACTCAGATGTCTGCTTTGTCCAGTCAAGTGCATCCCAAACTATTAACTCACCCACATGAGAACCTGTCACAAAAGTAAAGTCTAGAGGGGAAAAAAAAAACAAAACACATACATACAAATCATATTATATTAAACAAAACAAAACAACCATTTCACATAAAATGATAATCCTAACAAGCTAAAAAAGCCTATTTTTGAGTGAAGCTATGTAGAATGTGCAGTATGTAACTGACAAAAAACTCTCCCTTTGACTGAACATTCATTTGATTACGTAGCATAGCTCAGATGAACAAAATGAGATGAGCTCTGTCTTGTAGAATTAAAACTAAGAAGGAGAACATCTGCCAGCCACAGGGCACAGTTCAGTATAGCAAAGGCAAGAAAACCTGTCAAATGTGTAAGTGTTTGAAGTTCATTTGTTGCCTATATACAAAACCTATTCCTTGCACAAGGAGGTGTATCAGCACCCCTCAGACACAACAAAGTATGTCTCTGCCATAAACTTAAATACTGATGAAAAACTAAATGGATGAGTTAATGGCAAGATTGAAGAAGCTGCTCATGAATTTGTTAATCACACATGGAAAGGAACTGCTTCAACAATACTTAACACAAGTAGCATTTTGTCTTTTTAAGGCAAATACTGTTTCCCCTTTGTAATTATAAAAGAGAAAATAACTGCAATGTATATACACTCTCTATCACATCAGAAATAGCTTGTCCTTGGCTCTAGGGATGCTCCATGAAAACAAAAAAAGACAGGGAAGAACAAAGTACAAATTGTTTATAGCTGTAGTAGACAGAATTTCAGGTAGTAGCTCAGTATTGCCCTAACAAGCAGCAGAGACTGCATCACTTTCCAGGGCCTCTAAATAATGGATCTATATGCAGGCCCACATCTGAACACCCTGAACTTTCAGTTACCTTGGGACTACAACTGCAAAGGATGTGGCATTGTATATTCCATTTTAAGAACCAAAAGGAATGAGAAAAAAAAAATACTGCGTTTTAAAGTTTCCCAACAGGAAGAAGAGTTCTTCACCAATGACATTGCCTCTTCTGTGCCCTTTCAACATCATAACCTACCTGATTCTATTTCACTGTTAATCCATAAGTAAAGTCACTATATTTTCACATTCCACTACTGTTTCAGCTACACAGAAAGGTACACCTACTAGCTATGAAGTTTCCCTCCAGTTAAATGTTCGGTCCACAGTTGAAATATCCCACTGGTAAGTAAGAAAACTAGTTACATTATAAAATGCCTCTTACCACTGACACTGACTAGTGACAAAATGTTATCCTGATGGTCAACAAGGCGTTTTACTTCAAGGACATTCCAACCTTCAGACCCGCCATTACAAGCAATCAACCTAAAAATTACTTCAAATACAGAGATAAGTTGTTTAAATGAGCTTTATAATTCAGAATGAAATGTATCTATGCTTAAATAAAACATAATTTTTCAAAAGACACAAACAAAAACATAAGTGAGACAGTATAAGAGGTGCAAAGCCACTTATGACCATTTATAACACCAAAAAAATTTGAATAAATTATTTCAGTGTTATTATGAAGGCCTCTTACTACCACAACTATAGGCTAAAACACTTCAGCCTACCAACACTGAAATTCAGATAACCTGTCTACATCGGAAGTTGCAGAAAGTATAAACAGAAGTGGAAAGTATAAACATCTTTACTGATATGTAAACTAAAAGCAAAACATACTTCTTGATGGCTCATCTGACTGAAAACTATCATTCAAAAGGATGCAATATTCTCTAGTAAGGCCATAAAGATCACCAGGAATTAACACTTTATTTTAACCAATCTTGAAATATCTTTTATATCTCAAGGGCACTGCAGAACTGTGGGAAGTTCAGAAGGAAATCAGCTCTTTAGAATGGGAATTAAAGCTTCCTCATCTTTCACTTTATCTATATTGAGGTGGTACTTAAGAATCCAGACTGAGGTGAGACCCAATAATGCTGGCCCTGCTTAGACAACAACATTTGAATTAAGGTTGCCAGAACAGAATCTGTCCCAGATTACCCTCCACTATCAGAAATGTTCTTGGCCTTTCTATAGCTGGTTCAGGGCTGGTTTAGGTTTCACTTTACACAGCATATGCCAATAACATGATGGATATTGTAGCCCATCAAGGGGTGAGGCACTAAGTCCTATATATTTTATTTCTGAATAAAATTAGCTTGCATCATCAGCCATCACTGTCAAAGTGAAGTCCAGAAAAGAGAGGAGAACCTGATGCAACTTTCTGATAGGAAGCAGGAATGTAAAAAGCACCTCACTCTTCAGAGGAGGAGACTTTGTTTAGGGATCTGCCTTAAAGAATCCATGAGTTACAGCTCTGGAAAGAAGAGGCATCTGAGCAAGCTGGTTGATTTTCAAGGATTACAGTGTGGATGAGGCCCTCAGTTACATGGTTTAGTGGTGGACTTGGCAGTCCTGGGGTAATGGTTAGACTTGATGATCTTAAAGGTCTTTTCCAACCTAGCTGGTGCTATGAAGACTATTTGCTCCCCATTCTCCGATCAGAGTATCAGATTGCTATTTTTCAGCTAAGTGTTTAATCATATTGAACAAAGTCTGTTCTGCTGATTCAGTGCTCTACTTTAACTCATGGATTTTTTTATAAAACATTCTATTTAAAAGGCTGTATCAACACAAGCTAATGATACACTGTTTGCGCAGACAGAAAACCCTGTCCTCAACTGAGCAACAAAAACTGTCACATTGTCTCATTATAGCTTTGGACAGTATCATGAGATTGGCAATATCTCACATTCCTGATGTTAGGATAAGGAGGCTCTAGAAAGCCTAGTATCTGACAACTCAGATAGTGAGATCTTGACCTTTTCCAGGACAAACGTAGGCCACCACAATCAGATCTGGATGGGTGGCAATAACAGTAATAACAATAACGAATATAGGAAAGTTTTGTCATGCAGAATTCCTGAATGATATCAACATTGTCTGACTGTCAAGTAACAGAAAAAGGAAGAAAGCTGCTAATCACACCCTAATACCATTCACTACTCCTATACAATTCCAGCAGCATGCTCTTAACACATATCTCT
This sequence comes from Agapornis roseicollis, assembly GCA_002631895.1. Taxonomy (NCBI): domain Eukaryota; kingdom Metazoa; phylum Chordata; class Aves; order Psittaciformes; family Psittacidae; genus Agapornis; species Agapornis roseicollis. The sequence goes on from NDXB01017158.1 coordinate 62,008, forward strand.
CTGATAAGCAGCTGTTATAGAAGTATATGAACATTTAACAAAATGGAAACATACTCACTTAGCTCTTTGCCAACAGCTGCTGCAACACAATTTTTAGGCAATTCAACCAAAGCAGTAATACCTTTGAAAAAATACAGGAGATAAGGGAGAAAAGGATATTCATTGACCATAATAAAACACAGCAAACTGTTAATTCCTTATTAATAAAGTTGTTCATAATCTTCCTTCCACTTACAAGGTATTATAAAAATAAAAGCATCTTGCCTGAAGTGAAAGTTGAACAGCATTAGAAATGAACAGATTACCTCAGAAGGAGACAGTCAGGAGTTTTGGTCCTGAATCCAGGGAATTTTGAATGTCAAACATGAAGCTGAGGATCAATAATCTCTTTAAATACAGTTACAATATTTATGCCCTAATGCTTGACAGTATTAAGGGTAATTAAACTCTCAACATATGCAGTACTGAAGTTTCTAGATACTGCTACTACCACAGTATGCATGATACTAAAATACTGTGCAGAATCAGCTGAAGAAGAATCTGTCACAAGATAAAATGCCCAGCTTGCTACTACTGTGCCTTCACCCTGCACAGAATTCCCTTAGTCTGTGCTGCCACAACATTAAAGTAAAACTCCCCAGTGTCTCTTTCCCCACAAGGGAAGCAAGAGATTAGGAGGGAAGAGAGGTCACATGCTGCACATCTTATTGACCACTTGCACAACAGTTTCAGCAGCACCTCATGCAAAGCACTACAGTGCCACTTCCACCTGGTATTTGGCACGGTATTTCACATTGACCTAAAAGAAGCATTAGTATACTCAAAAATTCAGAAGGTTTTGCCTATTTTGAAAAATACTGGTTACAACTTTGAATTTTGTTCACAGCTTCATAGGTATCTTTGTAGAGTATGCTAACAACATGCAACAATTTTCTTTGCATGGACAGATAATATATAAGCTTATTAATAGAAAAGTGTGACTGACATTGAGATCTGATTACATTTACTGTATTTGTATCAAAATCTGCACTATCTATATCAAAAGTATTAATTCTTAATAATAAAAAGAAATCTTTACTGCTTTACTACTAGAAAACTTTACTTGGGAATAAAACTCCCACTTCCTCACAGAGAAAGGCAGCCAAAGCATCTAGTCCACATTAGAGCAAACATGTACAACTCAGCATCCAAAGTCTAAGCCTGTAAGTCCAAGTTAACCACACTTACTGATGTCTGACATATTCTAAAATTCACACAGCACAAGAGACTAAAAGCAGCCTTAATTCTGAAATGATTAAGTCTGACATTAAAAAAAATAGAGAATGGCTTTAACACATAATGTTATCATTAGAATTAAAGAGAATTTGCCAAGTTGATTTTGCATCATTATACAGATCCATTTTACTTGCACTTTAACAGCTATAATGAGTCATTTACATTTTTACCTGCATCAGTAAGATGACTGGTCTTACACAAGAGATCTAATTTTCGGTTCCAAACACACAGATCACTCCCTCCAGACAACCATACATTCAATCTTTGAAGAACTGTCAAACACTGCAGAACAAAAATCAGATATATGTCCCTTGCAAAAGTTCTACAGGGAATTTCTCAGTGAAATGACCATGAGCTTTAGCTAGATAAAGCTGTAAGTACTATAAAATACAGTATTAAGGTATCACTTTTGTGAGAAATAAAGATTTAATGATATACTATATTTACATTTTTCTATCCAAAAATTGATTTTTTCCTTTTTTTTTTTTTTTTTTTTTTTTTTTTTTTTTTTTTTTTTTTTTTTTTTTTTTTTTTTTTTTTTTTTTTTTTTTTTTTTTTTTTTTTTTTTTTTTTTTTTTTTTTTTTTTTTTTTACTATTAACATTCAAGAATTAGCTTGACTGTAGGTTGCCTTTTCGAACACAGTAACAAAATCAAGCCATAAAGTGACCTTTGTTCTATATAGTTTCAAAAAGAAAACTGAGGTATTAAGAATTTCAAAAAGAAATTCAGAATTGTGCTTATTTCTCAGCCACCCATTATGTACCTGTTCTTAAATCAAACACTCAAGTTCATTTTAACACACCTGCCCATATGGTCCTATTATGTGTGGCCACACATAATAGGTTCTTATATACAGGAAAATAGCAGACATACCAAGGTTTTCCTTAACTTACCTTGACAGTAGAATGGAAACATGACACTTTCTGAACCTGCCTGCCACTACCGCAATCCCAAACCTGACTTTATTCAATAAGGAAACTGAAAGGCTTTTAATATATTATAAATATAACTGCTGGTTTGTAACTAAATGACAAATCAGTAAATATGTATGGAGAATGTCAGTCATTTAAATACTGATTGTGTTTTCAACATTTGTCCAAAATGAAATACTAATAATATTTTGTTATGGATTCATTTTTGTAACAAAGATTTCATCTACCTGTGAGCAATAACTAGTGAAAACCTAGTGTAATTAGATTATAAGTATTAGATATTATCACCCAATAAATTTAAACAACCTGCACCTTGTCTCAATGCTACACATAAAAGTAAAACCACGAAAGCCCACAGAAATTTGAATCTTCTCCAGATATAAGGATACAATAACTGTTCTATCAGCTGATGCTGTTAAAATCAAGTGGGTTTTTTCTTCAGAAGCATCTGATGAAGGAAATGGTGCTATAGCTGTAATTTTGTGTGTGTGTCCATGAAGTTCAAAAAGTTTTTCTCCAGTCTGAAAAATAAAAACATGGAAAACTAAGGTAAAATTTGGAAAATGCTTACCATAGCATACAACTGTAGTAATAAATGTCACATTTTTTCATAAGGTTTCTAAAAATTTTACAGCCTGAGAATTCTGCCTTAATTTGAAAGTTTGATATGCACTGTTTAGACAGCACAGTATGTCTCTATTTTAGACTTCTTATCGAACAATCAAACTTGTATGCCAGCTCTCCTTAACACAACTCTAGTGCTCATCCCTTCTCTACAATTTTGTTGATGACAAAAAGACACAAAGCAGAAGAGCGGAACAGATATCATACTTACAGCACTATTTCCATGATACAACTAACATCTTAGTACAGTTTTCAAAAGTTATAAGAAGGTTTTTATCACAGCAAGCAATTAAAGCCTTGTTTCTGCACTGCATGAAACATTTAAGTTACACTGACTTTCGCATCTTTCCAATACAACTTTGTGTCACCTCTCCATTTAGTCTAATCGGCTATAATACAAATAGATATCAGTAACAGAGCCACTGAAATATACTTAAAAACTTAAGTACATACATAAACCTTAACAGGATTGCTACATATTTGTTGAGTAACTAGTCCACATTTGAGTGTTTACAGCAAACCCAAATATATTTTAAAGGAAGGCTTAAAGCCACAAGTTCATACACACTTCTGCTTTTCATATCATTATCTCCTCACAGATCTCTACAAAAACCACTATTGTCTTTCCAAAGACAATTCCAAAAGACTGTTTGCTTGTGTTCACACATCTTTTACTTTCCTAGCTCTCCTTTGTAAACTCAGATTTGACAGACTCCCTCCACTTCCACATTTTCAAGCCATAGCCCTCCAGCAACTCTTATTTATTCTGCTTCTTGCATACTAGATGCTTCTAACTCCTAAGTTAGAAGAAACTAGCTTCTACCTTGTCCAGAGCTCACAAGCAACCCCAAAAAATAGCTAACCTCAGCATTCCACAGAAATATAACACCATCATCTCCTGCAGATGCAAACCTGAAATAAAAATAAATAAATAAATAAATAAACCTGTGAAATCCGCAGATGTAATGGAAAACCCATAAACAGTTATGTAAGAAAAAATATTTACAATATATATATCAGTTTCTGGCTTTGAAGAATAATCACATTTGTAAATCACAAATTTGTAAATCCCAATTAGTTTATAAACTGAAGTCAGTACATTTAAATAGGTATTTATCAACATACACTTAATATAAGAACCAGGCTTAATAATTTCAATACATAGTATTAAAAGAGAATCACACATTATAGAAACAATTCTTTTGTTTAAAAACATGAGATCTTTCACACCAACGAGCACCAAAACACCAGGTACTATTAGTCCGAGCCAACTAACTGCAAGACATTTAACAAGTTACAAACCACTCATCTGAGCTCAGCCACAAGCAGAGGAGCCTGGTATTTATCGTGATACTTTAAACTGTAGCTGAAGTTGCTTAATTTGACTTCTGCTGAAGACATAACATATGAGGGAAAAAAAAAAGGTTCATATTAGCTTGTTAATTTCACATTAACAAAGCTAGACCTAAATTCAATAATTTTCTTTAGGCTAGACTGAGTATCTAACTACCTGACTACATTGGCACCTTACCACCACCACAGCGACACTGTAGCTGGCACATTCGTCCCAGCTAGCTCAGTAAATGTGTACTACAAGTTGAGAAAGCCTAGAACAGAGCCAAAAACCTTCAAAGATAATTTAATTCAGTTGTTCCTTGCAAATGTATCTACCTTCTAATTTTTTCCTTTTGTTTTAAGCCTTCACTAAGGGTGAAGTCGATATTTAGAGAACAAAGATTTGTCCTATGTGCAAGAAAGTCATGAACAAGAGAAGTTACACCCCTTCTGATTATTCTTCTGTTACCAGTTGTGAATGATTTCATTAACAATATGCTGGTTCTTTCTTTTAGACTCTTTGCAATTACACTGATCGTGAAACTTGCTAACAGAGTAAGTTTTCTGACATAAAGCCACAGGGTTTTTTCCCCAGTCTCTTCCGTATATCCTTCTGTTTTATTCTATTACAGGGAGGGGAAAAAAAAAAAAAAGTGTAAGCTGTATTTTCTTCTTATATGTCATTACTTTATATCCAATCAAGCCCCTTCTTTTAAAAGATTTGAGTAAAAGAACAATCTTCAATGCACACTTTTAATTACATTTATTTCTTATCTTTAGCTGCCTTTTAGCTCTATTATACCCTCTTTTGTGACAATGACAAGAACTTAAAAGAGTAAGACTCTCACAATTCAGGAATAATTTTAAATTCCAACTCCCTTCCTGAGCAATATTGGAGATATGTGTCACTTGAACAAAATTTTGGGAAGAAAACTGGTCTTTGAAAGACTGCATCACTGTAATTCATCAACACAGAAGTTCAATAGAGTGCTGTTCTGTGCATTTTCCTCCTCATTGTCTAACCAGGATTTCTGTTTAAATATAAAGGTACAGTTATTCTACAGTTACATTCTGTTCACCAAGTTGGACATTCACAGGTCACTTGATTCTTTTTCAGTCATGATCACCATCAGTGATAACCTTCTCTGCTTCCTCAAGGAGCAAGAAATGGTCAAATGAGCAACAAAAACCACTATTCTTCAAATGTATTATGAACTCAGCTTAGTTTAATGTGTCAAATGCCAGAGTATTACATGCAATTTTACTTCAGTCCAGTTTTTGGAATATTCTTGCTGAGGCTTAGCCTTCTTTAGTGATCTTCCAATCAATATGACCCTTACTTTATGTTCAAAAAGTACAAGAGAAAAGAATAATAATATTAAATTTAAAAAAAAAAAAAAAAAAAAAAAAAAAAAAAAAA
>NDXB01017158.1:67683-78713 GCA_002631895.1 Agapornis roseicollis
AAAAAAAAAAAAAACAAACAAAAAAAAAAAAAGCAGTTTTCTGTTACATTTATACAGGATTTATTTAGTATCTTCAAAAACCAATCTGAGAAAATTTTCCACTCACTGGTTTTAGCTGAGCCACTGAGAAAACAAGAAAATCCTTCTGCAAAATTCTCACTAAGATGATATTATCTAAAGACCTGAAGCGTGAAACTTGGCTTACAATAGTTGACAAAAAGCACACAATGGAACAGCTGCAGAAACTAAATAAAAACATTTCAGAAGCTGAGTAACAATACTAATTTTACTGAAAAGAATCAAGTGAAAAATACTATCAGCTGTTTAACAATCCAGAAACTACTATATACTTGATAAATAAAACCTTAGCATTACTGTCCAGTGAAGCAACTCCCTTAAATTCCTCAAACCCTCAGAATATTAACCAGCTTTGTAACTTACTTGTTATCCATATGCTATTTTTATAACCTATCTTCAATGCGGCCATGCAGAGTTTAGTTTTACACTGATTATCATTAGTTTAGCTTCAATAATTTACTTCAATAAAGCCCAAAATTGTGAAAGATTTCTCTGTATCCAACACTGTATGCAATCTGAGAATACTCTGATATTTCCATAAAGAACAGGTATATTTATTACACGTTTTGAGAAAAATGTACTTAGAGGAAAGGTCTTGTCTGGGAAAAAAAAAGAACTGCAAAAAACCTCAAAAGACTCTTCTATTTTTATATGAATCTTCTGGTGGATTACTATAATGTAGACAAATAAATTTCATGGTAATGCATGTAACTTATCGGAAATACATATTTATGACATTACGAATGAAAACTGGCAAGCTAAAAACCCTCCATGGACTCTTCTGTGAAATTTTCATCACAGCATCATGGAACAGTTTGGCTTGGAAGAGACATTAAAGACTATCTAGCTCTAACCAGCCTGTTGGGGTAGAGATACCTTCGAACACCTTGTACTAGACCCGTCCAACCTGGCTTTGAACACTGCCAGGGATGGGGCACCAACAGCTACTCTGGGCAATCTGTGCCAGTGCCCCACCACACTCTCATTAAAGAATTTCTTCCTAATGTCTAAATCTCCCCTCTTTCAGTTTAAAGCCATTCTCCCTTGTCCTGTCACTACATGCCTAGTATTTCTCCATACTTCTTGTAGGCCCCCTTTAGGTACTAGAAGGCTGCTCTAAGCTCAGCACCAGAGCCTTCTCTTCTCCAGGCTGAACAAGCCCAACTCTCTCAGCCTTTCTTTATAGCAGAGGTGCTCCAGCCCTCTGATCATCTTCCTGGCCCTTCTCTGGACTATCTCCAACAGCTTCATGTCCCTTTCGTTAGGAGCCCCACAGCTGAACACAGCACTGCAGGTGGGGTCTCATGAGAGCATAGTGAAGGGGCAGAATCACTTCCCTCAACTCGCTGGTCACAATTCTTTTGATGCAGCTCAGCATACAGTTAGCCTTCTAGGCTTCAAGCACACACTGCTGGCTTGCTTTCATTTTTCCATTCACAATGCCCCCAAGTATTGTGAATACTCCCCCCAAGGAAGGGTTGCTCTCAATCCAGTTATCCCTCAGACTGTACTGATCTTGAGAGTTGCTCCAACTCAGGTGCAGGACCTTGCACTTGGCTCTGCTGAGCTTCATGAGATTTGCCCTGGTCTACCTCTCCAGCCTGTCAAGGTCCCTGTGGATGACATCCCTTTCCTCCAGTGTGCTGACTGCACCACACAGCTTGGTGTCATCAGCAAACTTGCTAAGGGTACATCAATCCTACTGTTCATGTCGCTGACAAAGATGTTGAATAGCATCGGTCCCAACACCAACCCCTGAGGGACACTGCTCATCCCTGGTCTCCACCTGGATATCAATACATTGACTGCAACTCTTTGAGTGTGACCATCCAGCCAATTCCTCATCCACTGAGTGGCCTATCCTTCAAATCCATATTTAGACAGATCCCTGCCTGATCAATGTGCAGAAGAAAAGTACGTTCCTACACAAAAAAAACTGCCATACGCTGCAAGGACGTAAACAAAACACTTACCCATGTTACCTTAGTGTAGTGTATTGAAAAAATCCCCTTCTGTGCCTAATCCATAAAAGATATAAATTACTAGAACTCCTTAATAGAGAGACTATTGCCTATTACTTACATTCTTAGTTCTAACAGTTTTCTATTTAATTTTCCACATCAGCCAAGAGTCACTTTAGTTATTGACTGAAGGTTTCACAAACTTACTTTTAAGGCAGATAAATATTTCTTCTCTTTCAGGATTAAGTTAAACTACAGAACATGGAAGGTTAACTTATACAAAACTTATACAAAAGCTAGGTCATAACATAGAATCATAGAATCATTACAGTTTGAAAGGACCTTAAGATCATCTAGTTCCAACCCCCCTGCCATGGATAAAAACTACCATAATTTGTTCTTTCAAATGAATTCACACTACAAAATTATAATGGTAAATGTAGTGACTTCATCTCTGCTTCGTAACCAGTTTTCCAGTTTTTAGAAACCTCTGTCCTCAGAGTTCAAAATAAAATTGGACATTATTACAAGGAACTAAGAAAGGAACAGATAAAGACTGTCAGGGAATATATAAAACAAAAGCACACAAAGCTAAGAATTACATGAGAGAAAAAAGCTAGGCATATGTTGAATTTTACCAAGAAGTCATTCCAAATGCGGCATTGAGAAGTTCAGAAAAAAGTTGCATTAACTGAAACTCAAGTGAATTAGGCAGTAAAGTCTGGGAAGAAAGTATAATACAAGATTAGAAAGAAAGAAACAGCAACATTCAGTATTGCTAAAAATGCTAAGAATGTCATGTTCAATTGCTATAGGGTATCTGTAGAAATCTATTACACTCTTCTATAGAACCAAAAGATGAAACAGCAGCTGCCCTCAATTCAAAAACCTAACACATGTATCCACTCAGAACAGAAGCAGACACTACTGCATATTGTCCAGGGAGAAAGCCTGAAAGAGAACAGTGGAATTAGCTAAAGGTACTTCTTTCAAACTATTGAATTTTTACCAAGAAACGTAACTCCATCACCATTATTTTCTCATGAAAGTACAACTTAGAAGAGAAGCCAAAAGATTCAGTAACATAACAAGACAAGGCCTTTTTTAACGCCAGACTTTTCCTGCCCTCCCCACCAAAAATGAAAAGATTGAATTATTCCTAATTTTCATATTTTCTGAAGTATTGCCAAGGATGCTGTGAAACAATTTGAAATTAAATTTCATACCTGCAATCATCTATTTGCACAAGAAATCGTACTATGTCTTGATGACCTTTCAACACAAGGAGTTCTGTGTAAGGATTCTGTATTTGTTCTTCACCAATTGTCTGCACAGATGATTTCTAAAATTCATAAAAAAGGAATGAAATTTATTTTGTACTGACATCATTGTTTTCATTAGGTCTTTGTAATGTCTAACAACCTATATATGACTTCATGCAAATGTACAGTTATATTTGAAATTAAATCAAGTTACTGAAATATAATTTTACCTTAATGAAAATTGTTACAAAAGATAATGTATTATTTCAAGTAAATAATACCTTTCTATAGCATGTATTCTGAATGACAAGACAGGATTTTTTTATTTAACAAAGAATTTTGTATGCTTTAATCACGGTAAACCAAGATGAAAAACCAGTTTAGTCATGAGCTGTCATGTGGAGTCACCCTCATGACTCAGTATCCACACATTCACTTTTTCATTAAAATACGCCTCTTCTGAGAGGTTTGTGAACCTTTTATGTCCTTCATCTGCCACTCAATTTTAAAACCCTATATAAAGATGACATATTTAAAACAAACAAGAATAAATCCTGTTCTGTTACATAACATATAAATCATCCATTGGGAATCCATTCACAAAATACCAAAGCAAATCACTTAAAAAAAAAAAAAATGAGGACAGTTAATCATTTTATAGAACAGCATCTGCAATTACCCCCAACTAGACTATTAATTAAAAGAACAATCAATCACTCAGAGCAGGCTGATCACCAGACAGGGTCAATAAAATATTGCACAGGACTGCAGTCTCAAAGTGCAAGAGTTGCGCTTGTCTCAATCATCAGTTCATTTCAATAGAAGACAACTCTTTTACCTTACAGGCCTTCCATATTCTGGAACAACTTGCTGTTATTCATTATTTTAAAAATATATAAAACTAAATAGCTCAGTACTAACTCAGTGACAGCATTCTCCTCCTAGATTCATTTTATGCAACAGTCAACATCATCTTACTTTCAGGACTGTCTCTTCTTTGAGGACTTCAACAGAACCTAGACTGTAAAAGAGTAGTTACTGAATACTGCGCAACATGCAGCATACACAACTAGGAATTCTACATGAAAGACAGAAACTCAACATTTTCTTTCAGTAATATAAATTATATTCTATTACTTCCATAGTGCTACTATGATACTATTCTTCAGAACTCAAGAATGACAAAGCTAATAAATAAGGAAAAAAATCTTGTTTATTTTTAAAATTAAGAGGTTGTCAAAATGCAAGTTCTTGTGATTTTATCTTGGTTTTGTGCTATCTGATGCATTTCATGAAGCAACTGTTCCTCATTTTATGCAATTATGTGAGAATAGCAGTTCCCATTTAAAATAATGCAGTAGAGTCTGCATGGGTATAAAAGAAAGTTGGACAAACATGAAACTTGGGAGTTTAGCTGTCAAAAGCTAATCAAAACATTCCTTAAAAAACAGTTCTAAAAATCCTAAGCAAATCTCAGCATCACTGGATGATACTAGCAATACTGTAGAAGACTTCCATTTTTATTTACTAATGGAAACATACATTCACAAATCAACTGCAATACCACTTTCAAAAAGTCAGAATCTGTAGCATTAACATCCCAATTCTATATTCTGTTATTGCCTCCTATTTAGTACAAGACTGTGCTACTACTTTTGAGCAATGTATCTAATCTTACTTTTACTTAATTCTAAGAATGCCAGTGAATACTGAAAGATACAGTGCTGATGATACACTATAGATAACAACAAAATAACAGTTTTCCCCCAGTACTGTCATACAACAAGCTATATTCTCTCTTCAGATCTCTATTAATATTTACCAGTGTGGGATTACATGTACATTCCTTCTCTTAATAAATCCATCTTTTACATAAACTAATAATTGAACTCTCTTGTTGCAACACCAAATTTTAGAAGACAAGACTAGATGCTGACACTAATGGGATCCATTGCCAGCTTGCATGTTTGTATGCAGGACCTGTTAGCATCATTGCATCAGAAAAAAAATGCAAAATGTTCATCTCAACCTCAGAACTTCCTACAAACCCTGTGATTTCATGTCCTTAGAAGAGGGATTTTTCAAAAGCAACTCACTAAATATATGAATACAACAATACACAGATATATTTATGCACATATCATGGAGCATGAGAAATCAGCTTATATTAACAATGATGCTACTGAATTTAGGCTGTTCCCATTACCAGAACCACACTGCTAGAGATGCACACCAACTGAAAAGATTCAGGAGCTTAAGTCTTAAATGATTTTCAACTCCGTAGTAAAAAAAGAAATGGGTAAGGTGAAATTTATATTTCACAAATTTAGGACAGCTTTGCCAGAAGCTCTGTCTATTCACCGTGCAATACCACTTGAATACATCTGGCACGTTCATAACTGGCTGATGCCATAGAACTGGCTGATGCCCTGGAACAAACTTCGTAAGTCCATAGCCTACACACTGCTATGGGCTTCCTTACCTATTTAAGAAGAATATAGAGATAATTATGAAGATGATCTTTAGATAAAACAATACTACATAATGCAGGAGAAAAGTACTTTCAGGACTAACCCTTACCAGTGTTTGTTCTTTGCTTTTTCAACAGAGAAGTAAAATGATCACCATCTTTCAGCAAAACAATGGTAGGAATGAAGACAGAACCATAGAATAATAGAACAGTTAGAGTTCAAAGGGACATTAAAAAGCATCTAGTTCTACCCTCTCTCCCATGGGCAGGGACACCTTCCCCTAGACCAGGCTGCTCAAAGCCCCATCCAACTTGGGCTTGAACACTATCAGGGATGGGGCAGCCACAGCTTCTCTGAGCAACCTGTGCCAGCATCTCACAACCTTCATAGTGAAGAATTTTTTCCTAATGTTTCATCTAAATCTCTCCTTTGTCAGCTCAAAGCCATTCCCCCTTGTAAAAAGAACTTCTCTAGACTTCTTGTAGGCCCCTTTTAGGTACTGCAAGACTGTCATAAGGTCTCCCTAGAGCCTCCTCTTCTCCAGGCTGCACAAACCAAATTCCCTCAGCCTGTCTTCATAAATAAGAGGTGCTCCAGCCCCCTGACTGTCTTTGTGGCCTTCTTCTAGGCTCACTTCAACAGCTCCATATCCCTCTTGTGTTGGGGGGAGCAGAGGTGGACACAGTACTCCAGGTGGGTTCTCATGAGAGCAGAGCAGAGGGGCAGGATCACCTCCCTCAACCTGCTGGTCACACTCCTTTTGCAGCATCCCAGCATACATTGGCTTTCTGGGCACTAAGAACACACTGCTGGCTCATACTGAGCTTCTTGTAAGCCCTTCTCCTCAGGGCTGCTCTCAATCCAGTCTGTGCTCAGTCTGTATTTGTGCTTGGGATTGCCCTGACCCAGATGCAGGACGTTGCACTTGACCTTGTTGAATTTCATTAGATTTGCACGTGCTGCACACCTGCCATGATCCCTCTGGATGATATCCCTTCCCCTCAGCAGATCAACAGAATCACAAGGCTTGGTGTCGTCAGCAAACTTGCTCAGGGCACACTCAATCCTACTGTCCATGTCACCAACAACGACCCTGTGCATTACTTAACTAAGCTACAAATAGAAGAACTGGATCACATCTTGACTCATGCTTTTTTCAAATCACAGTATACTAAACAATAGCCAGAGTTTAAATTTTGGAGAGGTAGGCAGACCAACATAGTTTTCTAGCATATGTTAGAAAGCTGTTGTGTATTTCCCATATTCCTTCCAAAAACAACTGCAGACAAACCTGCTAATTATGACTGCAATGTAACCAACATTTTGACTAATGATAAAGGTCATTGGCATTTCCAGACACTGTCATTCCAAACTGGTGCAGACTCAAATTTGCACCAAAGTAACTACTGGTGTTTGAAAGCCACCATGATATTGTCATGACTTGCTCATGTACAGCAGCTGAAAAAGAATTACTTCCTCATATTTGTCTGGACTACAAAACCATGAAGTGTTAGGAGCCTTGCAATAGTGTTAATGAATTCTAGTTAACTCCAAGCTCAGAACTTCAGCAATGTCTAAGGGACAAGAAAATCCCAATAATCTCTCCCCAAACCCAGTAAAACTCTTTCCCCAAGTGAAGCAACAGAATGTCAGTACCTTACTTTCTTTTATGATGAGAAACTAAGAAGAAATGCTGCAAGACTACTACAAACTACAACTAGGCCACACAAATAATAACTTACTGCCTATAATTTACATTGACCAGGGAGTCCCGAGGGCAGGACTATGTTGGAAGCTACACAACATAACCCCCACTTGCTCAGGACGCGCTGAACAGGCAGGAGGAAGCTGGAGCGCTCCTGACAGTGCCAGCTCCCAACCCCTTCAGCTTGCGGGATTTGATATTCGCTTTCGTGGTTTTCCCCTCTCCTCTTTCTCTCAGCGGAGCCTGTAACCCCTTCTATCAGCCAGGAGGTTTCACAAGCTGAGCGCCAGCCTCGAAGGCCCCTTGTTCGGGGGAGCTCTGAGTACGCCCCAGCTGCGCTAACACAGGGCCAGCGATTCGCCCGATGGGAAGGCCATCGCCCTAACACCGGTCCTCCCACTGCTGCCCAAGGCCCTCCAGCAGCGCGGTGCCCCATGAAAGCGGCTGTCCAGTGGGGTAGCGCTGCGGCCCTGCCCGCGGGGACACCGCTTCGCCTGGCTCCGCCTCCAGCTGCTCTGCCACCTTTCACTACGCCCGCCCGTCGCCTTACCTCCGCCAGGCCCTGAGGCTCCCGGCCGCCGCCGATGAGCCACCGCAGCATCAGGAGCGGCTGCTGCGACCGCCGCCACCGGCGGCTCGGTACGGCAGCGGTGCTGTCCCTGTTCACCGCCGCCGGAGGCTCGGTACGGCAGCGGTGTTGTCCCTGCTCGCCGGCGCCGGCTGCTCGGTACAGCAGACGCGATGCACCCGCTGGCCAAGCCTCCCGCGGAGGCAAAGGCCTCCTCAATCGAGGACCGCGCGGTAGACCCGCCCTCCAGTGGGCGGGGCCTGGAGGGCCTGAGCAGTCGATCACCGACGGTGTGGCGTGCCGCCTCCGAGAAGACGAGGAGGAGGGTGGCGCAGTGGCGGGGACTGGGAGGCAGCGGCGGTAGTGGCCGCTGCAGCGTGGGTCACGTCAGCCTGTGGGCAGTTTCTGCAGCGCAATTGCCAAGCGTGTTGATTCCGTGTAATGGACAAGTAAAATACTATCTTAGTACTTGCTGCCGTGCAATTTTATGCTACTACCAAGGAATAGTTACTACCGTTTTATTGTGACGACCTTACCTGTTTCCTAAAGTAAACAACCACCAATTTTTTCTGCCTGTAACAGATTTCCCTTGCTGTAGCTGTTTTCCTTCACTGGACCTCCTTTAGTTCTGCGGTATCCTTGTCAGGATGGACTAACAGCTACTGAACACCGTGCCTTTGCAGTGTGGCCACACCACCGGCCTGAACACAGGCTTGCCTCAGTCTTGCACCTCTTGGTCCTCAGTGCCGTGGTCTGGGCAGCCTTTCTGAACTCCCCGTGCACACAGAGCAAGATCGCAGAACTCAAGCCAAAAGGCTACACACCCCCAGTCTTGAACAGACACAGGCAACAAAGAAACCCTTAATGTGTAATAAGCACCTCCAACAGGCATTGCTCCATGTAGCTGAACCAACACAATTCACCTGCCGTGTTTGCCTTTTCACCCATGCTGTTTCAGGTAATCAGTAACACATGGTATCACGAGGCACACCTAAGGTTTCCCAAATATGCAGGGCAGGGATAACAGTGGTTTGCTAAAACCTAGCTTATAGTAGTGACCACTCTGTGTGTGGAAAGCATGGGAGGCATCCTAGGTCTAGGATGAAATGCCATTGTCATGACACAATTTGACAAGTATTGCTGGCATGCAACGTGAGTATTGCCACTTGTTAACTACTGAGATTTCTTCACAGCTTCTCAGCAAACTAAAGCCATAAACCAGTTTTAAAACAGCAGATGTTTAGTGCGCTCCTTTTCCATTACAGTTCAGTTGTGCTAGATTCCCAGCTCAGAGGTGCTCTTCTTGCAGATGAAGGGCTTAGCTGGTAGGATTACTTTGTGCATACAGATACACCTGCCAGGGTTTCCATGGTAATATTTTGTCATCACCAATCTGCTTTTGGTCTCACTAAATAACTTGATAGCTTCTCCAAACTGGCAAGTGTTGACTCATTTTGTTGCATTTCATTTATTGGAAGGACTACATAGTGTAACACTGCTATAATTCTGTCCTATAATCCTCAAATATTTATCCATATGTAATGTTTTTAGAGGTATCCATAGTAGTACCTCCAAAAATGAAAAAGAGAGGGAAGAGTTCTTACTACACCAGATACAGGGATAGGGAATGGTGCTTGCTCAGGTTAACAACATAAGTAAGGATCTTATTTCTTCCTAATACAGTGAGGAAAATACACTGCTTTTTACCTCTCCTTTCAACCTATTCTGCTGTATCACAATTCACACATCTGGAGGAGGCAGGGTAGAATAGATCCAGTGTGGTACCACACCAAACAACATCTGTTTTTATAAATACAGTGGCCTTCATGGCAGCATCTGGAGGCTCTAGGTGTTGCACTGTCTTTGTAAAGACCATGCTGGAATGTGTTCAAAACAGGAGATGGAAATGTGCTAGGTTCCTGCATGGTGAACATGGAGTTTTGCATGGCTCTGATGTTTGACAGAGCCTGTGCCAGCCAGCTCCAGGAGGAACCCACTGCTGGACAAGCCTGAGCCCGGCAGCAATGGTTGTAGTGGCTCTGGGATAGCCTGTTTCAGAAAGAGGAAAAAACTGTGCTGGAAGAGAGGAGTGAGAATATGTGAGAGCAACAACTCTGTAGACACCAAGACTAGTGCATAAGGAGGGGAGGAGGTGCTTCAGGCATGCAAGCAGACATTCCCCTGCAGTACATGACGGTCCATGGTGGACCAGATCTCCACCTGCAGCCCATGGAGGGCCCCACACCAGAGCAAGAGGATGCCCAAAGGAGGCTGTGACACCGTGGGAAGCTAACACTGGAGCAGGCTCCTGACAGGACCTGTGCCCCCATGGGAAGAGCAGCCCTCACTGGAGCAGGATTGTTGGCAGGACTGGTGACCCCACAAGCATGAGGAGGAAAGAGCAGCACAGTGTGTGATGAACTGATCACAAATGCTATTCCCTGTCCTCTGTGCCACCAACAGAACAGGGAAGAGGTAGAGAAAATTAGCAGTGAAATTGAGCCTGGGAAGATGGGTGAGGGGAAGGTGTTTTAAGTTTTGGTTTTTATTTCTCATTATCCTACTCTGATTTGATTTGTAATAAATTAAATTAATTTCTCCAAGTCGAGACTGTTTTGCTTGTGAAGGTAATTGGTGAGTGATCTACTTGACCCACAAGATATTTATTACATTTTCTCTCTCTGTCCAGTTGAGGAGGGGAGTGAATGAGCAGCTTGGTGGGCACCTGGCATTTAGCCAGGGTCAACCCACCACAGAGGGATTTCAGGAGAGTGCCTTTTGCCTCCTTAATTAGATCTGAATTTTGGACTCTGCTTCTGAGCATCTTTGAATAACTTCTTTAAACAACATGGTTTACTTCCAGATTTTTTACTGCATTTTCCATTTCTCTACCTTTGTGTTAATTTCTGTATACTTCTTTTTTAAAACCTTCTTGTAATATTAAAAAAAAAAAAAAAAAAAAAAAAAAATTTTAAAAGATTTTTT
>NDXB01017158.1:78819-116646 GCA_002631895.1 Agapornis roseicollis
AAAAAAACCAAACTTCAACAGAGTTGTTATTCCAAACATCTAACGTACTGTACACTTCTTGGAAGCAGGAACAACTTTTCTATTTTGCAGTGCAGTTTGTACAGATGCTATATTTGTTGTGAGATCAAGGTAAAGAGTGTGATCCCCCACAGACATTCTAGTTGTCAGGCCAAGATGCAGTCTTGTACAGCATAATAGCTTGTTGCTGTCAACCATTGGCTGTTGGGAAAGGGCTTTATTAAGTCTCATAATATGGAAATGATGGGTCAGCTTGAGTCTAGCTGTCACTGCAGGACGTTTGCAGCACAAGTTATGATTACACTTGCAAAAGGAGATTCTCTTCCATAAACGTGGCACTTCTTGTCCCCAGGCCTTTGTAGCCGAATGGAGGAATACTGTAGCTTCTAACACAATGGCTTCTCTTTTAACTCACCCCAGTGTGATCCTGGCCTCTGCTATTGTGATTAGGCATAGAAACTAGCTGGATTATCTCTTCATCTCTTAGCTAACATTTCTAATATGTCACATTAATTGTATATCTCTTGCCTAGCTTCTCGTATTATATCAACGAAATAAACTAAGATAAACCTTTATAAATTCTGAGTCTTCAGAAAGAGTGATTTTACAGTCACCTCAGACTGATAACATAAATGTT
The DNA here is from genome assembly GCA_002631895.1 of Agapornis roseicollis. Classification (NCBI taxonomy): domain Eukaryota; kingdom Metazoa; phylum Chordata; class Aves; order Psittaciformes; family Psittacidae; genus Agapornis; species Agapornis roseicollis. Next base: position 79,475 of record NDXB01017158.1, read on the forward strand.
CCTGTGAGTTTTGCAAAGTAAAAGTACTGTACAGCAGTAGCACAGGATTTGTAAGTCTCCTCCAAATACTGTTACTCTTGTGTCACACTCATATATGGCATTTTCATTTTCCCATCATGTTATTTTTGAAATAATCATTAACAATGAGAACCTTTTTGCACAGTCATCTGCAGTCCTATCACTAAACTGCATAATACTTCAGTTTACTGCAGGCATCAGGACACTTAATCAAATGGACCAATTTGTTTCTGCATGAACTTGCATATATATATGCACAGATATCTGAATGTATACACACAGACACAGAAACACACAGGTGTAACTCTGTAGCTATCATATATGTACATCAGGATTTAATTGTGTATATAGGAGAGAGAAAAGCCGCTTAACACACTGGTGTTGCTTTTCTGTTTACAAATTGATGAATCTTATTACAATTCAGATTTTTCTACTATGAATGGAGCAGCTAGGGACAAGTAAATAGTTTATAATCAATCTTAGAATTACTTGGAGAGATTTTTGCAAAGAAGGTACTAAAAAAAATGTTATTTTAAAGGTGACTTCTCTAAACCAGGCTATATACCTTCAAGATACAGTTAGTTGTGATTCAGTTTCAAAATCCATGCCTAATCCAGACAGTATTTTCCCTTATGTCTTATAAATACATCAGTTGAAAAGTGCCTGCCAGGATTTCACACTCTGCCAAGATCAAATACAGTCTGAAACACTTTACATATTAAAAAAACAGAGCTAGAGGCAGAGTAGCCCATCCAGCAGATGATATATCAATGGACATCATATGTTACACTCCTCCACGACCAGCATATGTCAGCATATGTGCCTAAAAAAATTCATTCTACAGTTCCTTATATTTAAGGCAGTTAAATCCACCCCCTTGGGAAATTGCTATCCTTGCATTCCCCAGACCAGGTGAGTGATACAAATGCTCAGACATCTGTTATTCCTGCAAAAAAGTTTTCTCTTTCAAACCACAGGTCTTCTTAGAGGTATGATGTGACCCTGAATGATGGAGGATAACACAGTGAAGTGTCACTTGTATCTTTCTAGTGCTTGAGACCACACTGTTTAACAAGCTCATTTAGTGACTGAAGGTGATTGAAAATACTGATTAAAAAATGGACCCTATGGCTCTTACCAGCTTAAGGTCGACCTACAAGATGCTACCAGGACAACCTGGGGGTTTTCCTTCAAGGTTTCTGTGAATTTCATCACATCACCACCTGTTTTGCATCTAACCATCATAATACTGAGGTTTAGGAGGCTTGCAAGAGATCATCCAACAATAACCACCTAAGCACATTGAGTTACTGTTCCTAGTCTGAACCCAAGTTGAGCTACACCTGGGCTGTTAGCTTGATTTAAGTGAAGCTAGACCTGAACTCCTCTAGGAACTTGCAAGGGAATGGAATTTCAGCCATGGCTGTAATTAACTTGACCCTATATATCCTAAGAGTGTGTCTGCAGCATCAGTCTCAGTATTGTCTCTGAGAGTGGAAATGTTTCCTCCCTGAAGAAAGGATTATATGCTCCTATCAAGAGCTGCTGAAGCTGCCCATGGGCCAAAGAAATGCATGGACTCAGATTCATAAGTGCAAATAAATAGTTTTGCATTTTAATCAGGTTTTTTTATAAAATGCAAATTTTTATCAAAAATACATTTCTGACCCCTACCAGTCAACAGCTTCAGGTATCCTTAAAACCACTCTAGAAACTCATGTGTTGCCTAATTATGTGGGATCACCTCTGGATGCTGATTATTTCTGTTGATCAAGTGATCCATTATGTGAGCATAAATATATAACCTCTCTGCCCCTAGAAATAGACATTGCTCATGATCCACCTTGCTACAGCGATAGTCAGGTACTCAGCTCTTTGACCCAGGAGCAGCTCCGTTGAGGGAAGGATCCAACAGTAGGTACATGAGTGCTTTAGGGTCTTAGGGCTGTGATGCAGCTCATCATATAAGCTGAAATGGAGTCAGGTATTGCAGTGCTCCCATCTGCCTCTTCATGGAGAATTTCAAAAGACTGGGCCGAAGTGAAAGGTATCACTGTCCTGGGTTCAGCAGTTGCAGTCAGTTTTTCTTCTCTTTAGTAGCTGGTGTTTTGACTTAACCCGGGAACAAGGCTGGTAAGGCCAATGTTGTTGGTTATTGCTGAGCGATGTTTGCCCTGACCAAGGACTTTGTGAGCCTCATGCTCTGCCGGGGAGGAGGGGAAGCCGGGAGGAAGGAGGGACAGGACTGTACTGACAGGACCAAACTGACCAAAGAGGTATTCCATACCATAGCACGTCATGCCCAGGAGGTAACTGGGGGAGGTTGGAAGAGGTGGTCGGTCAGCACTCGGTTGGTGGGGTGTCGTGAGTTATCTGTTGTGGTTGATGGGATGCTGTATTCTTTTCCTTTATCATTATTATTATTGGTGGTAGCAGCAGTGATTTGTGTTATACCTTAGTTACTAAACTGTTCTTATCTCAACCTGTGGAAGTTGCATTCTTTTGATTCTCCCCCCATCTCTCTGGAAGCAGGGGAGGGCAAGAAGGGGGGTTGAGTGAGTGAACGAGCTGCATGGTTGGTTGAGTTTAAACCACGACAATCACATTGTGCCTGACTGAGGGAAAATTAAATGGTGACTTACTAAAATTCTCATGGAAATGGGATCATCTCTCTCCCCTTGGGTTTATATTTAACATCTGGGTGTACAAAATGTGTATTAAGTTCTGCTATCTGGTTTGAATTATAAAAGTTCATTAAAAGTGCACATGAATACTGCATAGTGGGGAGAGGTTACCAACATATTTCTAACAAAAATTGTTAGTTACATGTAATTTCTGGCAAAAATTCAGGTCAATTCTCACTTTTGTCACACTGAATTCACAATTGCCAAATGTAAAATCAAGGGAATACTTTAAATACTGATTTAATAGATTAGAGATATGGTCTCTATATTCCCATTTTTAATGTTTTGATTTGCTGCATTACGCAGGTTATTTGTGCTTGAATTACCATTTTTCTGTCTCTGCAAACTTAGTGGCCTCTTCTGTCATATGGCTGATGTAATCTAATGTTTGCTACTGTATTTTGTGAATAAATATGTATATTTTTCTGTATCTTGTATTTCATTTGCATTCTTCTGTGAAAAGAAGCAGAAGGGCCATAACACAGAGAACCATAATCCTGCTCTCCTTTGCAAAGCAAATTGATTTATTTCTTTGGTGCCCATTTTTTGTATTATATTCTTGCTGAACTACTGAGGAGTTAGGTGCCAAAAAGCAGAATAACCCCTTCATGAGTTCCTAAAAGTCTGACTGTACTTTGTGAAGGAAATGGAGCAAACTTTTGGGGTGTTAATCTGACAGTACAAATCGCAAGCTGCTCTACGCCGAAGTGAAGTGTGATGGCAGTATAAACCCCCAGGTGGCATTCTAACCTTGTTTTTCTAAATCATTTGTTTTCATGAGGAATGGATCTGATTCTTTTGTTTAAAAAGAAATTTTCTTCACCCTCGTGGTAGATTGAACAAACAAAAAAAAATTAAAGCTGTACTCTTATCTTTTTTTTTTTTAAGTTTCCAATTTGTATATATTTTGAGAATTCACATGCAGTAGCCTCAAACCCAGCTTGAAGTCTGATAGACATTTAATGGAATCATGTAGATTATACTACAGTCCAGATATTAAAGCCTATAAGCTTATGATGTCCTGCCACAGCTATTCAATAAAAGATACCATTCAAATTTTAAAGATCACAATTACAGTAAAATTAGCTACATTTCAACAATTTTATGATGAAAGTGTAAATCCAATTATGACTAGTACTTTACAACACATGAATATTAACTGATACTGGATCACAATGAAATCCAGGCAGAATTCGATATTATGGCTATGTGAAACTAAAGTGATTCTGCTGCGATTTCTGTTCCCTTTCAGGAGTAACAAATAGACCTTTGCAAAGAGCACAACTTGCACCTTGAAATTTAGGCACCCTTTCAGGTGCTGAGGGTGCTGACTGATGATCCTTCATTCACCAGGGTAGGGATGGCTTCCACAGAGACTGACCTAGACTACTCCAGGTAGCTCCTCATTTGAGTTGCTCCCTACTGAAACATTTCTTTCCTCAGCTTCATGGCTCAAAGGCTGGGGTCTCATGTTGCTCTTTCAGTGTATTTCATGGTATATATGTATATGGTATTTCAGTATATATCATGGTTATCTCATGCCCAGTCATGATTTTGCTGGTGGACACCAATGTGAGTCCACAAGAAAAATATCACTGCCCCCTTGAATCCCTTCTTCCAACTAGCCTTTGCAACAAAACCCACAAGGCTGATATGCTGCAGGTTGTCCTTACAGGACAAACCATAACTGTCATCTAGTCATGATCACCATGGGCTGTCCCCCTGCATCTCCTTGCAGACTCTTTGCTTGTGTTTGGATTATAACCTCTTTAAAAGGTGACCATTTTAGTTTCTATTTGTGCAGCACTCATAAAAATGGGATCTTTGTACCTCTTTAAGATTCCAGTGGCATACAGCAGCACAAATACATAGTAATCATATTTAATATAGGAAATTGAACTGATTTAAATTACTGCTTGAAATACATTGGTATGTAATAGGTCATAAATAAAAACCAACCTATGCACTGCCATGGATATTTTTCATAGTGTACTTTAGGAGGAGTCACTAAGTCAGTATTATCAACCACACTTCCTAAAGCAACAAAACCCAAATTGCTGTGGCACTATGAGACTGTGAGTAGCCAGGAGACACAGAAGGAAAATTTGGACTTCAAACTTCCATCTGTCTTGTGTTTCAGCCCTAAAACCCTCAACAGTTCATCTGAAAAGTCATTTTGCTATATTTTTAGGGACTAAGCTGTAACTAATACTAGTCACTTGCAGGTGGTATCACTGGGCTTTGGACTGGACAAATGAAAGACTTCTTTTAATTTAAACATATTTTGAAACAAAGCCATATATGTTTGTGCACAAGTCTTATGAAAAGCCTTTTTAGACTGTCTTGCACTGTGCAAGTGACATATTTCTGCTTAGTTATCTTCCTATTTGTCAATCACATTTTCTTCATCCTGTGTTTTCTAGTGGGATTTAGGTATGGTTAAGTCTGTGTTAAGCATAGATTTATAATTTTAATGGCTTGTCTCCTTCACAGTGAGTGCAAAAATTGTCACAGGGTGTTCTCTTCTTCCCTAATTCAGAAATGGTTGAGAGATTCCTTTGCCATTTTGTAATTCCTCTTGAGAGGTAAAGGATGGCCTGACAGCTGATCACAATAAAGTTTCATGCGTGCAGGAAAGAGGTTCAAAATGGAAGAAGCATCACTGCCTTAGCTGTCATGAATAGTCTGGTGGCTGCAGCAAAAGCTTTCAATACCTACAGCAGCATAGTAAGTCTGCTGACTTACTAGAGGACATGACTAGAGACATGACTAGAGGATGGGTCACTCCTTGGTGTCCTCTGGGGCCTTGCCAAAGAATAAGTTGTTGAATGCCCTGTACCTGTGTACTTGAATGTGCTGTTAATTATTTCATTTCTTTGGAGTGACACTTGGTTCCTGGCCATATGAATACATCAGCAGTGTGACACAGATGTGCAACAAATCTGTGTGAAATACTTCTAGTACAGAGATGGATTTATGAAGACCAACATACACAATGCTAGCAAGACCTGACTCACTGTGTTATGTACAAGCCTTGTCCTCCAGTCAGAAAATGTTAATTCACACTCATGTGAGCAGGCAGCAGTCACTGTAACCGTAAGACTGATCACACCAGATGACACCAGAAATTCAGTTCAACCAAACACAAGAGGGAAGAACAGAATAGTTCTCCCTAGTGTATCATGGAGACCCTAGAAGAAAGCTGAGAATGGAAAATGGTTTTTAACCAAAAGCGAAGTTTTGGTAGGAAAAGCCCCTGAGGGCCTGTGCATATGAACAGGCTCAGAAAGGGTCTGTAGGGACAGAGGTAGATGTTGCCCTCTGAAATGCTTTCCTATGCTCATGTCTTGCTGCACTGGGCTGGCACAAGGCCACTAAGTACCCACTTCTGCCATACAATCAGACAGGAAAAAAAAAATGCATATAGCTTGCTTTGATCTCTGAACTGAGGGTGAGAGTGATGGGGAAATTTCACCATTTATGTGAAAAGGTCCAATCTAGCAAAGTATTTCCACCACGTTTCCAATGTGCACTATCTGATTTGGGTCGCCAAAATATGAAAAGGCATATCTGTGTTTAAGTATGTTGCCCAAACATTATGTGAGCCACGTGCTGATAACTAAATTTTATGTGGCATACCCTTTCTGATATTCAAGAGAAATCTACCCACTCAGGACAACACAATAAAGACAAATCCTTGAAAATATTTCATTAATTTATTCCAATCAAGTTACTGGGGAGGAGATATCCCAAGTAAAAGGTGATATCTGGCCTGACTGTAAAGTCCAGCACTCCAGTTAAGAAACACTGGAGTGTAGGTTACATGAGCACCATATACCGAGGTTTTTTCTTTCACATTTTAGTTTGCACAGTTTGAAATAAAATGTCATTCAACTTTACATAGTAAGTTCAAACAAAAATTATAATTGATGAGCCATAATGATTTAGAAGATTAGCTAGGGAACAGTTCTTTTCTACATGTATCATGGTTAAAAAATATTGCTATGTTAATTCACACTATGTCATTAAATAAAATGGTTTTCTATTTCTGACTCCCTTCTCTGTATGGAAGTACTGAAATGCCACAAAAAGACAGCAGTATTAGGCCATATCCCTTGCTCCCTTTTCATACAAATTCCCCCTTGAAGTAATGAGTAAGGTTAAGTCAGGAGAGGGCCCCATTTTCTTTGGCCTTGTTCTCATAAATCCTTGCACAATGTACAGCTGGAAGCTTAGAAGTGTTGCTTTCAAGGCTAATTTTGCGGCAGAAGAGTCCGGATGGTGTAGCACAGTGTGTCTGAGTGGCAGCTAACCAGCTGTGTCATTTGTCCTCTTGCTGTGCTGGCTTTCCTCACCTTCACCTGTATGAAACTTGCAATGGTTGTTTTCCAGAACAAGTACAGGCAGACACTGCATCTGGGCTGCAAGGAAGGTTAGATGAGAGCTGCCATCTTTGGCTTACTGCACAAATGATTCCCAAAAGCCTGTTCTCTTGCACTGTTCTCTTCATGGTAAGAAGGGCAAAAGAAGAGCATAAGAGCAGTTAAGAAGGGTGACAGATGAGACCACAGCCTTGGTCAAAACAACAAAGCTGGTGTAAAAGCAACTTGAATTTCAGGAGAATCAGTTCCTCTGACTATACAGGGATCCTCAGGATTATATTCCTCTTCTCTTGCTTTCATAGAATCATAGAATGGTTAAAGTGAGAGACCTTAAAGCTCATCCAGTTCCAACCTGTAGTCACAGACAGGAACACCTTTCACTAGACCATGTTGCTCAAAGCCTTGTCCAACCTGGACTTAAACACTTCCAGGGATGGGGCATTCACAGCTTCTCTGGGCTACCTGTTCCGGTGCCTCACCATCCTCACAGTAAGGAATTTTTTCCTAGTTTCTCATCTAAATCTCTCCTCTGCCAGTCCTGTCACTACTTGCCTGTGTAAAAGGTCCCTCTCCAGATGTCCTGTAGGCCCCTTTTAGATAAATGGAAGACTGTTATAATGTCTTTCTGGTGCCTTCTCTTTTCCAGGCTGAACAAGGCCAGGTCTCTCAGCCTGTCTTTGTAAGAGAGACGTTCCATCCCTCTGACCATCTTATGGCCCTACTTTGGACATACTCCAGCATCTCCATGTTCCTTTCATACTGGGGGCCCCAGAGCTCAACGCAACACTTCAGGTGGGGTCTCATGAGAGCAGAGTAGAGGGGCAGGATCACCTCCCTCAACCTGCTGGTCACACTCCTTTTGATGCAGCCCAGGATACAGCTGGCTTTCTGGGCTGTGAGCACACACAGCCAGCTCATGTTGAGCTTTTTGTGAGCCAACACCCCCAAGTCCTTCTCCTCAGTGCTGCTCTCAACCATGCCCAGTCTGTATCTGTGCTTGGGATTTGCCAAGCCCAGGTGCAGGACCTTGTACTTGGCCTTGTTGAACTCCATGAGGTTTGTACATGCTGACCTCTCAAGCCTGTCAAGATCCCTCTTAGAACAGGACAGGCTGTACTGATGCCAACACCAGGTCAGGTTATCTCTTCATTCAATACTGCTTTCTTGAGTAGTACCCTGGTCTCCTTGGTGTCCTGGCTTGAAAGATACTTCAATAGACTTTCAGTTCTTTCTAAACGTTTCCACTTCTTTCCCCTTGGGCATTCTTCATACAGAAGTTTAAATCTTCACAAAAACATTAAGTCAGAAGGAACAACTATGTTTAGTAACTCCCATCTTTCTTATTGCACAGAACAGAAATATTTACCAAACCGTTTCTATAGGATGTTCCCATGCATGCTGCAGCGAGTCCTCATAAAGGCAGCTGCTGTCCATGTAGGGATCTCCCATGACAGAATCTGACACAAGTGTGGTTCAGAGCTTGATTCACTTCACTGTTAACAAATTTTTGAAAACCTCTTGAAATCTGTCTGGTTCTACCGTCCAACCACAAGGATCGTGGTGTGTCTTTTTCTGCCAGATTTCAATAATTCATTCATTCATTCATTCCATGTCAAGTCAGCAAAGTGAGCAACTAAGTACTTTCCTGTACGTCCATGTATTTTCTTGGACTTCCTTTGGTCAATCTTTTGCTTTTCTCTACTATACACATTTTCAGTGGTTAGACATGTTTCCCATCAAGAACTACCAAGGCTCTAAATACAGTGCACCTTTACAGGACAAAGCTCAGTAGCTTCCATCTTAAATGGACACATTTGGGCGTGTTTTGGTTTTGGGTGCCAGGCTTTGGGTTCACTTTCAGAAATGCTTGCACTGCCCACCAAAGGAGGGCTGCCCACAACTGTCAGTGCTCAGTGCCTCTGGAAAATGTATCTCAAGGGGGATTCTAAACAGCCAAAATTCAGGAACAGCTTTTGAAATATGCAGGCTTTCAAAGCAGCTGAAGCAGCCCTGCAACTAACCAGCCGATGTGCTACACTGCCAGTGAGGCCTTCTCCAGCAGCAGCTTTTAAAATCAGAGTTAATTATTGAGCAATTTTATTCATTTCCATTTTTGCAAGTGCTACATTTGTGCAAGTGCTACTCCTTTTTTGTTGTAGCAGCACTTACGCCCACATGGTATCTTAGCTGGATCAATTCTGTATCCAAGTGAGAATTCAAGAGAAGCAAAGGAAAAGGATGAGGGAAATTCTTCTTTTTCCTTCATACACCAGCCAAGGAAGAGCCAGGCTTCCCTGCCTGCAATTCTTAGACATCTATCTCGATTTCCATGGATGTCCACCTGGATATACATAGAATCATAGAATCATAGAATCATAGAATGTTTAGGGTTGGAAAGGACCTTAAGATCATCTAGTTCCAACCCCCCACCCACAATGAGGGATGCCTCAGAGTACACCATGTTGCCCAAGGTTCTGTCCAACCTGGCCTTGAATGCTGACAGGGATGGAATATCTATCACTTCCTTGGACAAGCCATTCCAGTGCCTCACCACCCTCACAGTAAAGAACTTATTCCTTATATCTAACCTAAACTTCCCCTCTTTAAGTTTAAACCCATTACCCCTTGTCCTGTCACTACAGTCCCTAAGGAATAGTCCCTCTCCATCTGGACATGCATCTTAGCCTTATCTGCAGTTGATGGCACAGGGATTTTTTATTCCAGTGGGGCTAGAAATTCACTTAAATTCCTGTTAGAGTCAAGGAAAATTGGGCATGCATCCTTGGGGTGAGAGCTTTCCCTTCTTGTGCAAGGTATAAGAATTCCCAGAACAGCCCAGCTGGGCAAACGAAAAAAGGACAAGATAGGCTTTCCTGGGCAGCAGTGTGGTTTGGAGGCCAAGGGACAGTGTGAGTTGGAGAAAAGACTGGTTCCTTTGCATGGTCCTTGGCAGCACCAAGATACCCAGCCCAGCCTTCAGATCACAGCAATGTATTGCTGTGGTTGATATCAATGCTGCCACCACTTGCGCTCTACTCTTCATGAGAGCCATTGAGTGAGATATGGAGGCATAGTTTACTGGATGACCTTTTTGCTTTCCTAGCTCTGGGTTAGAGACAGCCCTTGTGATTAAAATTTCTGTGAAGCACAACGAAGTTACTGAATTTGTGATTTATGTCCCCTCTTGTGTCACACTTTCTGATATGTCAGGCTGCTGCTTCTCTCTCCCTGTAGCTGCAGGCAGTGGGAAATGTTTTCCCCTTGTCTCAGGCAGCCAAGAGGTACCAAAATGAAGAATACATAAAACTTGCGGCTCCATGTAGGCTGACATCTCCACCTTTGCCAGACGGCTCAGCTTCTCTTGTCATCTCCCAAGTTAGACAAAGAGGCTGTCAAAGCCAAACAGATTGGTACATTCAACAAAAGCCCCTCTGACCCACTCTCTTCTCCCGAGAGACTTCAGCTCCTCTCAGCTTTTACATCATTATCACTCTCAGGGCAGGCAGGGGGTCATTTCTAATTTGTGAATGCCCTTGGATCACAAGCTGGGATTTTTAATTTGTTTACCTTGCATATTAAACAGTACTTTCAAAGGTACTGTCAATAAATCCTCTATGAATAAGGATCTTCATTCCAGACCTGTTGTTACTTTAACTTTTTAATTTGACTAGAGGAGATTACAAACAAAATACTTTGAGGGCAATCTCAGTCTCAAATGCCATCACTGAAAGTCCCAGAGGGCTGAGTGAAAACCCCAGAGTATATAATGTGAGGGAAGAGCACTGCTTTGAAAAGGAGAGATCAAACAAAGCTGCTACTTCAGAAGAAGTAGACATTCAACTTGCAGTCATGTGGCAGTGAAAAGTACCTCGTGGGAGAAGCTCACATCTGGCTTCTGCCCACCAAAAGGGACATAGGGGTCTGTGTCACCCTGCCCAGGGTGCCTTCAGGAGTGCCTAGACCTGTGCTATTAATCCCTTAAGTGCCATGCACAATGAACCAACAAGGAAATCTAGGAACAACTAGTTCATCAATTTAACCTTCCCTCAGAACTGCATGCTATGTGGGCAATTACAGCCCTCAACCCAGCTGTTTCTCCAACAGGTTTTGCATGCTCCCAAAATCTTGTTTGTACACTTGTCCTTCTTGTTTCTTCTCCAAGAGAAAGTAGGAAGTTTTACTTACTGCTCAGCTTTTCATCTCCCAAAATACTTTTATTAAGCTTATAGGGCAAGAAAGGGGATGCTTCGCTATGTTTAAATGCAAAAGCATAACAGCAGATCAGTAGCACCCACACTTGCTCCCCCTCTCTACCTCACACATGGTTCTGCATGGCTATGGAGCTGTATCACTAGTGTCACATATACAGCCATGTGGAATGTAGCAGTTTGGACAGGGTTTCTGATAACCCTGCTCCCACATTTAGCTCCTAGGAAGTTTGCTCACACATATACTCAGGCCTGATTTTCAGGACATCTGAAAAATGTTGGAGGAAAACTTAGCTGGTAAGTCATCTGTGCCCACTTAATCATGAAAACTGTGGCAAAGCCATAGAACATTTCACAATATGTCATCAAATGGTCATTTGAAAGAGGTCCAGTCAAAACTGTCCCAGGTTTACTTCTTTCTAGTCTCAGATTAATTCAGAATGGTGCCCTGTTTCTCAAGGATGTAGAAACTACAGCAAACATGTAAGGACCCAAGAAAGCCCTGTTAAGTACAGGAACATTTATGATAAAATGGCTTCCTAGTCCCTCTCTCTGGTACATCTCAGTAAATTTCACTGGCTGCTTCACAGAAAGCTGAAACAGGGAAAAAAAGAACCAAAAACAGGTCAATAAAAAGCAAAGCAAACCAGAAACTACTTCGCATACAGTTATGACATGACCTTCTTCAGGGTAGGAGATAAGCTGCTTTTCAAATTACTATGTTTAGAGGTTAACTTACATCCTGAAACATCAAGGATTTTCTGTAATGCAGCATGGGGAAATAAGTGTGTTGGCAAATTAAATGCAAACTGAGCAAATGCTGTCAGCCGGAGGACAGCTATAAACTCAGAAGACAGTTGTTTCCATTTTCAGGGAAGGATGAGACTTGTGATGCCTGCTCTCACACAGGCAGTGCCAGCCATGGAGATAAGCCCCTCTACCCGTGGAGAGGCTTCCCCTCTGCCTCAGTCAGAGCAAGTGCTGCAATAGTCACAGCTCCTTCTTCTACCTGCTGGTGCCTGCAATACCTTGGGTCTACCAGGTAGGGCTGCTCTGCCATGGAGAGGAGACAGTTTCATCAAGCTGTCTGTCTACTGGGGGTATCAGGTATCTTCCCAGATGGATCTTCTCTCCAGTGCTCCTCATTAGGTGTTTCCTTTCCATGATCCTGGGTGCAGAGGTTGTGTCCTGCCTGTAGACTTTCAGCACATGCACTTCCACAATATGAAACACCACTGCCCCATGGAAAGTCAACGAGTTCAAATGACCCTCTACTGTATGTCTAACACAGTGGCACAAGCAATGCCATAGGTCCTCTGTCAGCTGGGATGCAAAGCCACACTGGTGATGGGAGCATCACCATAATGAGCAGCATCTCAAGGGTTCTGCATAGGAACCTGCTGCAAAGAGGTATGCTGAAGTGGGGAGACCATGACTGCACCTTCAGGGACAGCCAGCTTAATAGACCGGAGCCCCTGGAAAGGAGAGGGAGAGTCTCGAATAGTCCCTTAGACAATGAATTATCTAAATCAGGCACTAAGATGTAGTACTGATTGAAAAGCTTGTTCAAATTGCTTTCACTGTGATTCATAAACTCTTCATGTAAATTCATATGTTAGGATGAGCACAAAAATTAGAAAGCTGGAATAAGATTGCTTTAATTTAAATAAGAGACATGGTTGTGAATATTAGGCTTTTACACTGTTCGCAGTAACCCATCAGATGTTAACAAAATCTGATATGCAACAGTTTTACATATCCCCTTGTGGGAGAAAGATCGACTTGCAAACCGCTTTATAAATCAGCCACACTGTTAGAGTTAGGCTACTGTATCTAAATAGCTTTTAGATATGCTTCCTGTTTTAAGCTACCATATTTACAAATGAAAGCTTTTTCAAACCACGTCTTTTAATATAATTTGCATATTTAGTAATACATTGATTAGCATTAAACACGGATTATTGCAATCTATTTCAGAAGCAGATGGGATGCATTAAGTGAAAAGCCAGAGCGCTTAAAGAGACCACACTCTCAGGACGACTCCCGGTGAATAATGAATACAAAAAGTTTATTAACAAAAAAGAAACAAAAAAGGGAAATAGGAAAGGACGCTTCATGCTGGCTCCTTTTCAAGCGCTTCCGTCGCTTGAGAGTCTACAAAACCGCCGCTGAGGAGAATTTAAACCAAGTAATGGCGTTCAGAGGTGGTCATGGTCTCACGGAAAGCTCTGGCACAGGGAAAACAACATCCTGACCCAGGGTCTCAGCCAAAGGGCGGAAAGCCCTGCGCAGGAGCCGCAGCCCCGTTCCGCGCTCTGGGCTCGGCCCCGGTGCCACCAGGTGGCAGCCGTCCCCAGCGCACGTTTTCCCGGCGCGGTTTGGGGTTTTTCCGCGATCCCGGGAACTTCCCGCGCTGCAGGAAAACTCCGCCGGGTTTCCTTCTGTTCGCAGTGGCCTCGCAGCACGTGGTATTCAAATGCGCGCTTTGAGTTGGCACCTGGTAGTAGGAAAGCCTACGACAGGTTGTGGAGCTCTCGTGCGTATTTGTGTATGCGAGTACATAGATGATTCGTATAGAATTTTGACACAAAAATAAGATGTGTGTAACCTGTATAAAATTTTGTCTATGAATCAGCCCATATACATCGATGTGCATTTTTTCAATCAAAACAAAAAAGATCATTTAGGGCAGCAGTGTGATGTTAACAGGCTATTCATGTTTACAAATATTCTTCTCTAAGAGAAACCTTTATTTGCCCAAAGCACATTGGCAAGTCTTTCATCTTTATTTATGAAAGTATATTGAAATAGTTTCAGGAAAGGAACAGGTAGTCGTGTGAAAGGTATGTTCATTGATGGTTTTTAACCATGACAGTTCAGCATCTGGCTGAGCCAAAGAAGAACGGTATAGGAGGGATTACTTCTGTATGCACTGATTCTTACACTCTTTTCTTCAGAAAATATATCCACTGCTGGGCACTGATTAACCTGTAGACTGACCCATTGCATTGGTTTGCATCTTATTAAAATTAGCTTTCTGTATAATTAATAACGCAGCCAATTAGTCTGACAATCATATGGCTGAAATACCACAGCTAAAATAAGCTTTGATAGTTCAATAGATCTGTTCAAGTAGATTACATACATGTTATTTCTATACTACTTATTCAGGGTCTTTCCTTTTGTTTTACACATTTTGCATTTCTAACAGGAACAGTCCTTCCCAAAGCTGGAGGTGGAGATCTCCGAGGGGAAGCAGTTCTACCTTCCCTCTCCTGTCATTTTATTTCTAAGGGGGCCTCATTCTTCTCTCACATAGTTTCATATGAGCTTTGCAGTTTAGGATGGTGAAGAAAGAGAAACCATCCTGAGCTCTCACACACCCTCTATGCCACAGACACACAAGCAGTGTATTTGGTTGTTTTTTTTTATCTTTTTAGACTGCAGAACATCAGTTCTGAGGAAGTAAGACTCCATCAGAACACATAGGTCATCCTGAGGGAAGGGACAGGAAAGGGCTCCCTTTGAGCAAAGCCTGAGGGAAGAGACCTGGGAAAGGGAAGGCTTTATTCTCTGAAGTTCACTTAGGGAGTCTACTCCAAAATTTGTCCAAAGAGAAGGGGCAAACAGGTCCTCCAGTTTCCCAACACTCTCTGTGAACCTAGGGGGAACTTGCAGAAGGCCAGGGCACCCCAAACATAAATCACTGTGCTCAGGCCCACTGCAGATCAACCCGCCCTTCCCTGCAGTCAGGTGTCTGTGGGAGGAAGAGTAGATCCTGAGCTCTAGCCCTACTGGTGGCCACAGGGGAAGGAATTATTTATCTTCTCTCCTCTTTCAGTGTTCTTCCTTCTCTGTGCTCTTGGCCCAGAGAACTCCTTTAGAGAGAAATAGTTTTTGACACCACTTTCTACTGAGAAAAGATGGAGAGCTATGTAGGACATGGGCACCGTGGTGCAAGACCCCAGTGAGATCAGCCCATGCGTGTCTGTACCAGTGTGAGGGGTCATACTCAGCACTGCCAGACACCTCCTTCCTCTCCTGCAGCCTGGCTGACAGAAGGCACGCAGCTTGGTCAGTTCAGATCCTGACGTTTGATCTCTCTTCATCTCCTTTCAACTCAAGCAGTAGTCTACCTTGACTGCCTTACTTAAACCTCAATCTCCTATCCCTGTATATCTCCCTCATTTAGCTTTGTGCTGCTTTACTGTAAACAACTGAACATTACTTTGGGTTACAGTTTTAGGAAAGATGGTATGCACAACTATATCTTAAATCTCTTTCAGATTAACCAACCACTTCAGGATACAGTCATAAGTTTCTTAGCATTCAATAGAGAAAATAACACTGAATAAGAACATTTATTTAGGGAGAAAAACTGATTATAGAGAATTAATTAGTGAGCTTTTTAAAACATAAAAGCTCTCCCGGCACAAGGAGAGAAATTCTTTGTTAACATTTTGGGTTCTTGCAACACACAGCCTATGCTTCAGTTACATTTTAAAAAGCACCCAAAAATTACCAACACCTCTTTTCCCCATCTTCAAACTTTTATTAAATACTCAAAAGTATTTAAAAGGTCAGTTACGCTTTCACTGCTATCAGGGGATTATTCTAACATGATGTGTTTGTCTCCTATTGTGAGTAGTGAAAATCCCCCTGTATCCAGCATGTTTTGTTTGGATTGAGATGGCATGCAGCTGATGGCTGTGACCTTCATGGTGGCTTAGATCCCTGGCTGGCACTGATTTTTGATTTAGTGCCGATCTGCTGCGCTTGTCACAGGCTGCAAGGTGCTTTCCATGCACTAATGGAACAGCTCAAGGGCAGAGGGGCCCTGTAAATGTCTATCTTTCACCAACACTGTGCTAAATAGAGAGCTGAGTTTTCTACATGTGAATGACAGACTCTGAGATTATATACAGGAGTGAACTGGGAGTTCTTTTCCTTGGGCTGATGCTTGGCTGTAAATAAATGTCACTGTAAATGGGAAGTTTTTATTATTCTGAGTGGTAATGAACATAAGTGTACATTGTTAAACAGAATACTTTATATTGCCTATATATCCACATCTGATGGCAGGAACTATACAGACCACATGCCCCATAAGCAGTTGTGTATTTCCTTCAAACCCTAGAGGACTTGCACTGGAGTTCAGTTTGACTCTGTCTGCATTAATAAGTCATTAATAAATCCTCTTCCTTAATGACATATTCAGATGAAAATGAATTCACCCTGAGCTCTCCTAGCAGGAAATCAGCACACCAGATTGCAAATGGCAAAGGATTGCAAGTTAACTCTTTGCTTATTCACCAATATTAGGAACAGATAAAGGGGCAAACCAGTGGTGTCTGGATAGGGAAAATCTCCTATTAGGCTTGATGGAAGTTTCTTCCACTTTCCAGCACAGGGTGAGGCCATTAGGTTTGTACCAGCAGAGTAGGGAGTAATGCAATGCATTTTAGTGTCATATTAACCTTATCACTCATTTTTAACAAAACAGGTCTTTACAGGATAAACACATTCCTTGCACTTGGAACATCATATCAAGCTGATTTGTAATTTCCATATATTAGATGCAAGCTGCAATATTCAGATAACATAAATAAATGGGATAATAAATATGTGCGCTCTTAAGTATAATGGACCAGATGATACCATCAGCTTCTGCACAGAACTCCTGAGCGAAATCAAAACGAAGAAGAGCTCTGCATGGGCTTGAAGAGGAGTAAAGAATTCTGCTTACAAGCCAGAACTATCTCTCTCTCAGCGGATCATCTCCTTATAAATGGAAAATGATCTGTTCATTAATTACTTAGCTGCTTTTTTAAGTTGTTAATTTAACGAGTAAGGTTGCCATCACTGATTTCTGAGGTGGGAGAGTAAAGAAAGACCACTGCCTCCTTGTTCTGCCTCTTGAAGTGCTTTCTGACAGCTGCTTGAAAATGTGTTTTGCTGCCTATTGCCCCATAGAGAAGCAAGGAGTAATTGAAATCCAGGATCACTCTGGCCATAGAGTGATGCTTAACACAAGTTGCTGACTTCATTCCATATACTAGGTGAAGCTACATTAGAACAGTTTTTCAGGCAAACGGACACAAACAAGCCATGGTAAAAGAAAATTATTCAACCCCCTTTTTCAATCCAGACTTCCTGTTTATGGGGAAAAAGGCCAAAACAAAACAATGATGAAGTTTAATTAAGATATTCGTTGCATATGAATTTTGAAATCAACCAAGGAATTTCATAGGGAAGGTAGAGGGAGTAACATCCACTATGGAATTTTGTAATACAGAGGTTTAGAATAATTTTCACCAACCCCTTTTTTTTTCCAGCAATAATGAGTACTCTGTAAGTTTCAACTATAGCAAAAGACCTATAGAAGAGGACCTGTCCCTAAGGGCATTGTTGGGCTAATGAATTACCATTACCAGACTACAAGAGTCTTACATGAACAAGAGAGTGAGAAAATCAGTCCCACCTCCGGCTGAGCTCTTTGCTTAGCTTCAGCCTGAGCGCTGGCGCAGAGGGAGATGGTTGGGAGGAATGAGAGTGGCACATTACAGCTTCAGGCTGTGGTACTGGGCTTTCCCTCCAGCACCTGCTGCTGCCTGGGGTTCATTTGAGCACTGTGGTTGTTTGGAAGACCTTGAAGAGGAACACCTGGAGCTGTCAAATCATACACCGCCCAGAGCTGCCAGGCTGGCACCCTGCCTATGTCCAGATTGTGGCTGGGCACTCAGCTCCCTCCACCACTTGTAAGGGAGCCAGTGTCTGGCAGCCCTGTAGAAAGTCTGAATTCTCCTCTGCATTTGAACTCAGACACCACAAGAAGTTCAACAGTTCAGTCTTGAAGCTTAGTCGTGGCTGGCATAATGAAAGGGCCTAGTGTTTTTAGGATGCTGTTCAGACACAGCGAAGGGTAGTGTGCTGCGCCAAAGCCCCAGCCTGCTTCCAGCATGCTTCATGATGAAGCACTGAGGGCCCCATCCCCTGCCCTGGCACCTTGTCCTTGGCCTGTCCCCATGATGCCAGGACCCCCAGATATCTGAAATTCTGGCCACACCTTTTTGAAAGGTTCAGGGAGAAAGCTGGTCCTGGTGGTGATTGGGATCCTGGAAATGACTGCTGGACATCAGTAGTCAAGGCTTGATGTGGAATACCATAGCAGCTGACAGGCTGCTGGGAGACTGCAAGCAGGCATGCCAATAATGATCATACTCAAAAGACAATATACTTTTATCTCGGGTGTAAACATGATGCTTTTACACAAATTAGCATTCCTGGATACTCTTACATGTTCCATAGCATGGGACTAAGTTAGAGGGTAACCATAAAATGGCCCAGTACACCTTATGATATAGAAGAAATCAGATCTAGAGAGTAAATGTTATGTGCCCCAGCCACAATAAAAATATCATTAGAAATTCAAGACATATGTGGACAGCATGTGAGAGCATGGATTTACTTAACACACAGACAGATAAATTGTCTGAGAATGCTTCATCTTTACATTAACTTTTCCCCTGTACAGCAGCCAAGGTCAGTGAGACCTTGATTCATCTGCTGCACAAGTGTCACTTGCTAAAGTCAGAGCTGCTGTGGGACAAGTCTTGAAACATTTCTAGCTCCCACATCTGTGAATCAGTGGACAACCTCACAGATGTGTGTCAGAGCCTTTCCTGGCCCTCCTTACCTGCTACTGCCACTTACATTTTATAATGCAGCATATTTCCATGTGTTTTCCTCTGAACATACCTGTCCTCTGGGGTGAGAAAACAGAGCATTAGCTAGAAACCTGCTTTGCAAAACTTACTAGAAGCACTCATCGCACCCTCTTGCTCAACTGAAGAGCAATAAACACAGTACATTGCACATGAAACATAAATCCCTATGGCTGATCCACTCTGCAGAGGTGTCAATAGTTGGGTAATGCAGTTACCACGTCTTCTGAAAAACCGTTTTGTTTATTTTTAATCTCCTAGGAGGTGGCTTGTCTAAATTTGTAACTGAGGCTCACATACACAGTACCAAACTCTGTGCAAGTCCCTGGGACCACGGTCTGAGCTGGCTTTTTGCATGCTTGAGGCTGAACACTCACTTGCTGAAATGGCTGGAGAGTCCCAAAGTGAAGGATATTAAAACCTAATTTTCAGCCTTAATTTTAGAAAAAGCTGCTCCAGTGTTATGTGGTACAGAGATATCTCATTAGCTCTTACCAGATCCCTGCCTTTGGAGGGCTCTTTCATTGTGCTAATGGCACTTTGACATTTTGTGGATTACTCTTTCAGGTTCCATAATCAATTTAACATTAACATTCATGTAAACTATTAATGAAATAATATTAAAAAAGAAAAATGTCCCTACAATACTGCAACATTTTAATGCCTCATTAAAATCATTAGTAATGCTAATATTAAAGAACTTACTTCATCTTTCAGAGAACCCCAAAATAAATCATAATCAAATGTTTGCTAATGTACAGCCAGAGAAATAATTTATACATTGCTGGCATATAGGCATCACGTACACTAAAGATGACACTGTAAGGTCATATTATTAAGCACTCACAACTACTTTTGGCTTTGGAAACTCATTGTACACAGTATTATTTTATAATTATCATTAAACATACTGAATATTGTTTGTGTTTTTTATTTATGAGAAAAATATATAGTGTGCCTCTCAGCCAGTCAGTGCTTTCACGGAATTCAAGATGCAAACAATGACATGCTTCACTGACCTCAATGACTTACAAAAGCCATTTATATTCAGTACTCTCATTTATGCTATCTTTAAAAATGAGTAAGAGACATATATTAATAGCAAGAAACTGGGAGAATGATTGCATCACTACCTGTCTCCCGACTTATTGCAGCACTTCATTCTCCGTCAGTTGAACTGGCATGGGAATGTGAATGTCATATGTAATAGTTACATAAAATTTTACTACACGTGTCGGGGGGAGGTCTGTGGTCACCCCTGTTGTTGGACAACTTTTTGCACTCCATCCGGGGCCATGAGGATGATCAGGGGACTGGAGCATCTCCCATACGAAGACAGGCTGGGAAAGTTGGGGCTGTTCAGCCTGGGGAAGAGAAGGCTGCATGGTGACCTCATAGCACCCTTCCAGTATCTGAAGAGGCCTATAGGGATGCTGGGGAGGGGCTCTTCATTAGGGACCGTAGTGACAGGACAAGGGGTAACGGGTTCAAACTTAAACAGGGGAGGTTTAGATTGGATATAAGGAAGAAATTCTTTCCTGTGTTAGGGTGGTGAGGCACCAGAATGGGTTGCCCAGGGAGGCTGTGAGTGCTCCATCCCTGGCAGTGTTCAAGGCCAGACTGGATTAAGCCTTGGGTGGCATGGTTTAGTGTGAGGTGTCCCTGCTTATGGCAGGGGGTTGGAACTTGATGATCTTAAGGTCCTTTCCAACCCTAACTATTCTATGATTCTATGATCCTGAAGAGCTGTAGCCTCAGGAGTAGCCTTTACTCAGTGACTTCTAAGAATGAATCCAAAGCAGAGCCCCAATTTGGGGCATGCGAGGGCTTTAGCTGTGTAACAGGGACTTCCTTTACAGTGGGTTGGGAGGAAAGCTGGCATTGGGGGGTGCAGCAGCATTTCACACCAGCACCCTCTGGGCACACAGCCTAGAGAAGCAGCAAGGCAGATGCTAAAGCTGAGCTGGAACCAAATGGGTGTATTGTTTGACTTAAACCAGTGTGGACACCCAATTACACCAACATGCCCCTAACTCCCAGACCAGTGGTTCTGCAATATATGGTGGCAAACAGGTGGGTAACTGCCCATCCAAATCTGCAGCACAGAACCAGAGAGAGAAACCCTGTGGTCCTTCCCTGAGATCCCGATCCTGCCAAACAGCTCAGCAGCCCAGTCGAGTCCTGCCACACTCCAGCAAAAAGCTAGATTGCCTGGTATACTCCCTCCATTAAGACACAGCATTCAGTCCAGCCCTTGATCTGGAGCAAAACACATTCAGCTTTAAAAATCACCTCTGCAACAAGGGTTTGCTGGTCAAAGCCCTCAAACAGGGACTTTGGTCTTAACTTCCAAAAATGAGGTATCTGACCTTGCCCAGACAGTCCACAACCCACTCACAGAACACCACCCTCCTTTACAGCAAGGGCAGCTTGCACATCCTCTGTTATTTTGAGCTTTGCCTGACCCAAGTCCTCGTTGCTGAAAAGGTTTTGCAAAGCTGTCCTAGAGAAAGCTCAGGAAATAAATCCAGCAACATAGCCTTGTGAATTCAAAATCAGAGGGCTGATTCTGGCATGTTTTGCATTTTCTGTTTTAATTTGTCATTTGGTTTAGATGAAAGGTTAATTGCGTTTTCTCTTAATATATTTAATACATTGTGGTAACAAGCAAGCTCTAGAAATGATAAAGTCATTTGTTAAAAATCCCAGCCACACCATCTTTAGTCATTCATGTTCCCTTCAGAGAGAAAATTAATTGTTCCAATCTAGTAAGCTACAAAAGAAATACAGCCGACAAAGGGTGAAATATGAACATCAATGGTAAGTTTCAAATTTACCCTATTTATTTTGAATGTAAGATCTCATGACCCACTAAAATTCAGTTCACAGTGTTTTATGAAAAATAATGGCTGAAATTGAATGTCTTAATTTACATTTAATGCAATTAAGAATGGTTCAAATTATGACTGATGAACAGCACACACAGATGTCAGTCAGTTTCATCAGAATAAATTGAAGTCAGTGTCAATGAATGCTCCACTGATAAATCCCACTTTACATAAAATTAATAAAAATAAGGAAATATAATCCTTAGCTAATTGCAAAATGTTCTGGAATTCCCCTGAATTTTGGAGGGGGAGAGGTGGTGGGAAGTGTAACTAGAGAAAGCCACTAAGTGGTGTATGAAGAGTGATTTATTTTCAAAGGTGCCCTGTGTGAAACTGTGAAATGGTTTAAAAGTTTGCTACAAAGGGTGTTTCTGTGCAGAAATGCCTTGCTTTACTGAAATGAGTCACAGCAGGATGAGGAAGACACCTGCAACATGCAGCTCTGCATGACTGCAAGAGTGCTGTGCTCCTTGTGGCAGAAAAGAGAGATGTGCTATGCCCCTGCACTGGGCATGAAGTCTCAATTGGAATTTTCCCTGCTTTCACAGCTTATGAAGGACCTGACTTACCTTTGCTGAAGGCACCAGACTTGCCTGCAAGAATTATCCCAGAGTTTTCCACCCATGGAGTAAACATGATGCAAGCATCATTTAGTGCTCTCACATATAAAACAGCATTGACTCTTCCACACAGGCATCATCTTTTGGTTCTCTCTTTGCCAAGGGCCTGGCACAGCAGGCTGTTGGCTCATTACTGGTCCCCGTAAGCAATTCCACAAGATGGAGGAGAACTTTTTAAGAAGTAAAACAAATGCAGGCCGATTTACAGAATGGTTTTGGGTAAAGCAGGCGTACTCCAGAATTTCACCAAACGTTTGATAAACATTTCTAACACACGAGGGCAGATTTCATTCTGCATTCCACATAGAGGAGATGTTGTTGCTTTCTGAACAAATATAAAATATATGAGCCACTTTTCAGTCTATTTTCCAGGAGCAAACATCAAACATAGGGAGTGCTGAAAGCTCAAACTCGGCTCACAAAGTAATTATGGTGTGGTCCTGTGGTACTAGTGCAAGAGAAATAGAGAAATCCAACAAACATTGAAGTTGGTAGGCTTTTGAGGATTTCTTCTGTCTCTGTAAGGGCTGCAGAGGCTGATTTTAATAAACCTAAATTATCAGGGTAAGCCAAAATTCTTCCCGTGAAAGTCTGAAGAAATGCAGGAAAATGCTGAGGTTCCTCATCACAAAAGCCTATCTATGCTCATGACAATCATAATCACCAGGAAAGCTCTGGAGCACAGCTCATCTGAAACATACGACCTGGTCCCCACAATTTGAAAGTTATGCATAAACACTTTCCTGGGTAGAGGTCATGGGTTACTGTTTATTTGTGTATACATAAAGACAAATGCCTCTGAGATACTCCCATCTTAACATCAAACTGGTTTTAGCCAAGATGCAGATGTTCTTTTATGTGAGGGGAACCTGAACCTCCTAAGACCAAAACACCACATCTTCTAAAATGTGTGCAAAGGCAATTTATGAGGCTAGTATAACTAAACCTCCCAAAAATATTTTCACAGGGCAATTTTAGAACAGGTGGCAACATCCCAAGTTTAAATTGGCACTTAAATGCACAGGTTATATATTTTGCATAGGTAGAAAATTACTCTTTACCTCTTTCAGGATGTATCTACTCCCCCTTGTATGGCTGTTCTGTGATATCAGATTAATCAGGATGCCTTAATTGGGAATTCTCTCTGGGTGCAGGTTTTCATTGTCTGTATGTTAAAGAGTTGAATGTCCTACCTGTCTTTATACAGTATGGCCACTGGGCCAACCTGTGCCCTAGATATGTCATTTGAGAAACATGTTACCCCAGGGGTACTGGAATGATTTATGCAGCCCCTTTCTGGTGCTCAAAAGCAAAGGGATACAAGTTTAGGCCACCACAGCTCATGCTAACCTGCTCTCACCTTCTAACCCTGCACAACGTTTTCCGGCCATGCCAAGATCAAACTTCTGGACTTGCATTTCCATAGCTCTGTGTGACACAAGCCACTGACCTGAGAGCCATGGCAAAGACCTGCCACCAACAGGTGCTGAGCACCACCACTCTCCCTTCAAGCCAGTGGGAGCTGTGGGTGCTCCACACCCGGTTTTGGCAGTGTCTCCTACTTCACATGTGGAGTGTATGGTTTCTAATGGAGTTTGTTCAGTCCTTGCCAGAGACTGCAAAGGTAGCAGACAAAGCACCTACGTAGGGCCAGATTCTCAAAACGGAGATGCCCGAGACTACAAATCAAAAAACGAGGTATGTTCAAAAGTGCACTCAGAATTGCATGCAGTATTAGTACAATGTGTCTTTGCTATGCCCTTATTATCTTGCAGATATATAGTGTAATTTATGCTAATAGACTGACTCCCAAATTTACCCTTGCTGTGCTAGTTACTTTTCTAGAAAGTACAAATGGCACATTGCTAGCAAAGAACCGGAAAAAACTGGAAACAGACAGTGGGGGGAGCAGCCCCCACTATCCAGTCCAGCTTCCAGTGCACAGGAAAGTGCCTTATATTTTATTCTCCTTATATTTTCTAATGCTTTTCCAATTTAGTTTTAAATGCACAGGGCTTTGCGTGATGGGGCTCCTCTGCTTCCCATGAGAAATTGCTCCAGAGCTGTATTATACGTTTTGCTGTCAGGAAGCTTTTCCTGATTCCTAACCTAAATTTTTTGTTTGTTAACTTCATCCTATTACTCCTACTTATATCTCCTTTGTCAGCCTAAATAACTTTCCCACCCTCATTTGATAGCTGTACCCTTCAAACATTTGTAGCATTCCATCCTGTCCTCCCCACTTAGTCAAGCTACACATATTTTGGGTTTTAACCCTTTTTTATCAGTCATTCTCTCCATTCTCTTACATTTGTTGCTGTTCTCCACACAGTTTACCCCTTTGTTCAGACCAGAAAGCAAATCATATTCCATACGTGTGTTTCTCTCAAAAATAAATGCTATGTTTCTGCCTGCTTGCCTCGTGTCCACAAATTTTCCCCTATTCAAGCTAAACATATGGAGGAAAGCACAAATGAAGGAGGTAGGATTTGCATAGGCATGCAGACTGCATTGGAGTGACACAGAATGCTAATAAAACCAGTTTAAGGGGTTTTTTTTATGTACATTTTTTTTTCCATTTGACTTTAAGAGATCATCACTCAATGTTATTTCTTAAACTGAAGAATCTAAGGCGAATGCTTTGACTTGATTTTAAAGACATTGAATTTTTTCTGCTGGTATAAATAGTATGGACATAGTAAAAGTACTTGAGAGAGCCTAATGAACCATTTCTTACACCCCATTACCTTTAGTCTGATATGACTGAGAGTACGGGCACTAATTATCCTCTCTTTCACAGGCACCGACATAGATCTACAGTAGGTCTTAAAACACAATATTCCATACAACTCTTAGCAGTTCCTCATGTAATACATTTCTGTATTTTTTTCTAATCGAAATTTAAATTAGAGGCATGCCACTTCCCATCTACCTGCCACTTACATATATTTTATGAACAATTCTTTAAGATTATTTCCTGCCACGAAAGTGCAGGTAGCACACAGCCAGCCACAGCGCGAGTCCTAAAAATTAAAGAATTTTTCTTTGAGAGGAGTGAGGAAACCACACTGCTCTAATGACAGAGCAGCTCTGCACAGTGGAGACTTGCACAGAAAGGCTGCTGGCCCCTGGAATCGAGGGAGTGTGAGACAAGCAGAAGATCAGAGCTCATCTCCCCTGGGTACCTCAGAGAATGGAAAATTGCTTTTACTAGTTTAGCTCTGCTCTTCTGTATGAGAACAGAGCAAGGAGCAGGGCTGGCGTAGGGGGCTGGGAAATAATGCACTGCTCTGCAATGCATTGCTTTGCATTTTGCAGAAAGCCTTTCTAAGGCAGTGCAGGTGCACCAGATGATGCGTATGCCCTGTCATTATCAGTGACTGTGCTTTTGCAGGTCATTTGTTCTCCTCTTGGACTTCCCAGGCTCAGCTCCTGTGAGGAACCCTGTCTCTCTTGGCATGCTCCAAATCCTACCCTTGTCAATCCATCTGGAATGGAAAGTGTAAGGCACCAACACCTCACTGTCACAGCATAAATGCTGCTCCAAACTGGGGTGCCGCTTTGCACAACTGTAACTGAGCTTGAACCTTTATCTCACGTCAGACAGAAGATGAAGTTTTCTGCTGGCTAACGAGGAAACACTTGGAAACATATGAGCTGCATATTGGGATGCAGATGGTTCTATAAGACAGTACATACATTTATAAAGGAGACATGTAAGGTCATTGGGAACCATCTGCTTTAAATATTTAAATGTCCTTACACTAAACGTATGAGTAGTTTTGCCCTGGACTTGTAATATTAGCCATCTACCAATTTTTTATAATAATAGTGAAACAGAAGAAAAATGGGAAGGTGGGAGACAAGGCATGGCAACCAATTTACAACATCTGGGCCCCACACGGCCAGCTCAGAAGCAACTGAACCCATCCAGGAGCAGTTTGTACTCTTCCCAGTGGTTCACCCCCATGCAGACGGCATCTTCTGGGGGTGTCCTGAAGCCCTACACCCTGGATGCAACACTGCTCTGACTTGGGAGGAAGGCAGGCACTAGGCAATCTAGGTATCTAGATCTCAATGATCCTTCTCCTTCCTGTACAGGATGTTTCTGTAGAGGATATTTTTTGAGGGATTTGTTATTAAAACTTAAACAGGGGAAGTTTAGATTGGATATAAGGAAGAAATTCTTTCCTGTTAGGGTGGTGAGGCACCAGAATGGGTTGCCCAGGGAAGTTGTGAGTGCTCCATCCCTGGCGGTGTTCAAGGCCAGGTTGGACGAAGCCTTGGGTGGCACGGTTTAGTGTGAGGTGTTCCTGCTTATGGCAGGGGGGTTGGAACTAGATGATCTTAAGGTCCTTTCCAACCCTAACTACTCTATGATTCTATGATTCTATCCAAACAGCAAGATTTCTGAAGTTCCTTTTCTTGCACTAGTCAGAAGCCTAACACAAGTGAGCATAGGGAANCCAAACAGCAAGATTTCTGAAGTTCCTTTTCTTGCACTAGTCAGAAGCCTAACACAAGTGAGCATAGGGAAGTTACGGCTGCAAAAACCTTGCCTCTGCTTACACTGCAGTGATTTCCACCAGTAGACAGGTTGCTACCTTCCTTCAGTTACCGACAATAGGAAACCTAAATAAATCTGCTGTCTCCCACTCTGTATTGTTCTCATGCAATTTGAGGATGCTATCGTTGCAGGCAGTCACACTGGCTCTCAGAGGACACCAACACCCTTAACTGCCCTCAGTCCAAGCCACACAGACCCATGCTATTTGTGAAGACAAATGTAGTATTAAATCACTTCTGTCCTCCTTTTCTTTTTGAATAATTTTCTACTAAGAAGAAATTCCAGGTGGAGAGAGAGGACCTGGATGGCTCCCAGGAACACAGCGATGTCCCAGCCCTTGCTCTTGGCTGCACCTCTAGGACCAGAGAGGAGGATACCCACAGCCCTACAGCACTCCCAAGAGCATTCCAAGGAGGAGCAGCATGAAAGGGTCCACATACACTGAGCTTAGTTCCTTAGTGCAGCTCCTGGCACAAACATGGGAAGGCAAAAAGCACCAGCTTATTTCCATTTCTGGGTTTCTCATCTAGGTTTATCTAAGCCACATGCCTTCAACTTCCTGGGCCAGGGCATCCCATAATGTTAGATAACACCACTGAAGGGCCATGCTGGGATAGGCTAGACATGCTACCCACGGAAGCAGAGCTGTTGCTGATACCTGTGCCCTCAACAGACTAGCTTCTTCATGTACTTTGTGTTTCTTTAAGTCTCCTCCATAACCTGAGGAACAGCATCAACACAGCAACTATCAAGCTTCTCTGTCTAAATTATCATCTGGATTCACACCCTTTGATGGAAGCATACAATATGCATTATACATATAGTCATATATTTATTATCCCTTGAGTCACACTTTCCCTGAGGTCTGTCGCTGCACTGTGGCTCTTCCTTATCAGACTCTCTAGAAAACATATGCAAGTATGGGGATTAATGAAGTCACCAGGACAGATGGATTACTTTTGATGGTTAAAATCTGTTACCAAAAATGGAAAGATCATCTATGGCTCTCTCTGGAAAGGAGTGAAGAGTAAAACCACAACCAAAACCATTCATGATGGAGTTTTTGTCTGAAGCTTTCTTTCTCTGACTGCCCTGGGCTGTAGGAACAGCTCTCCCTGCAATTACTGAAGCTTAGGAGTAGACCAGGATAACATCCTTCCCCAAAACAAAGCCTTAAATCTTGCTATTGAAAAATAGTCTGTTGGTGTTGCTATTGCATTTCTCTGATATTGTCATTTAGCGCCTTGTCTTGTGCCTACTGAAGAGAAAAGGCAAACTTCACCACCTTCTGGGAGCCCCCATGCTCTTCCAAGTTCTCTTTGAGATTGCTTTTTTTTCCATTTTCCTCAGGAGATATTAGTCTATGTTATTACAAATTCACTACATCTATCTTGTTATCTTCATTTCAGCATTTCTGTCCTTTTAAAGATCCCTTTACAAATATTGTTTGCACCATCTTGATAACAGCTTTCAATTTAGAGCAACAATGCCATTTCTTAATGAAATTTGTCTATCTATCTATTCTTGGATAATACTCATAATGAGCCCCAAATGGATACCAGGACAAAGAGTAAAGAATCTGAAGGAATGAGGAGCAGCAAAAATAAAAGATGAAAAGGAAAACTGTGATAAATAATTGCACTGCTCTGTTCATGCAATTAAAAAGCCTATCGAGGAAAACAGTTAAATTAGCTTACTGAGTGCTTACAGGAGTTTTAGAGCTCTACTGTCAGTTCAATTAAAAAATACCCCAATAACAACACACTGATTTCTAAAGCAGATAACATTCTCCAGCAGCCTGAGATTGTCTCTATGACACTAACAGCCTCCTCCTCTCTATGTCCTTTGGAGCATTATAGACTACCCAGGTTGATCTCAGATTGTCAGTGCTCAAACACAGCTGTTCCTTTGCTGTAAACCAAACAGCCCAGCCTTCCACTTTCTATGGCAACAACAGTGAGCCCTTCACAGTCTGACCTGCTGAGGAAAACCTGCTGTTAATTAAATGTTAATTGCCTTAATGCAGTCTGCATTAAGTGGAAAAACGTAAGTTATTTTAATCTGTATTTTAAAGAAAACATCTGAGGCTTAAAATGTCAGGCAGAGGCACCTTACAAATTGACAGATAAATATTGCTTTTGCCCCTCTGGTGTTAGAAGAGAGTCTTCTCTTCTAGATAGAGACATGTTTTTCCATTACTTTGCAGATGTTCAGGTAGCAACTGTTTAAGACAATTTAATTTTATTTCTGTGAAAACTATAAATTACCATTGTTAGTAGCCAATTTTAAATGATATTAAGATGCATTGATTCTTTTTATTATATCAATTATTTATTTTTATTTTAAAATACATCAGAAGCCCAGTCCTTTCCAACTTCAGCAAGACTGAGTGTGTGATTTGATTGAAAGATCTTGATTTCTGTATAAATACAGATGCCTCTGTGCTGCCCCCTCACACAACCACCTTCAGAGAGACCATGCCACCTGTGAATCACTGCCAGGAGCCCCAAGGCAATAGGACTGCTGCCCACTTCCCAACTCTGAGGGTTTCTCTGAAGCAACCCACGTCCCTCCTGCAACCTGCTCCTGAAACAACTCGCCTTCTCGTAAACTACTTAGCACCTCAGCAAGCAGACCGCATCACTGCTGCAATTTTTCTGCTAGTTTGGCCCAGGCTCTGCAGGGACTTTCAACCCCTGAGACAGGGTGGGGAAGGAAGGAACTGGAAAACACAAAACCACCTTTGGGGGTGACAGAGGAACAATCTCACCCTAGATGGTTGCACTGGCCAAAATTCAGTTTCTTGGCTAACAGTCTCAGCTCTATTAACCAGCATTTAGAGCTGGAAGGTGGGTGATGGCTTGCTTCAGCCCCTGCACTGTCCGCATTTGCAGGGCAGAAGGAACTGCCTGGGTGTTCACAGGAGGAAGCTGAGACCTGCCAACAGCCATGGGCACAGGTGTACCTGGCTGAGGTTATTACACTGCTTTTCCTCCAGACTGAGTTTCTTTCGTTTTTTAACTTATGTGGACTGCTGCAAAACACGGTGGTGGTCTGTGCGGGCATTACAGGTAACGCAACTGCAGACTGCTTTGGGGATGCTGAAATTTGCTAGAGAAGCTATTTGCCCTGTGTTTGCCATGTGTTCTTTTTCTTCTGTCCTGATACCAGCCATGGTGATAGCTGAGACTAATTTCTAAGATATCACTGAAGACTGACTTGACTTGCTTGAACTGCTCTGTAACTTCTTTTCTACTCTCTTTCTTACAGGAATGCCAACATACACAAAAAGAAGAAAAAAAAGGAAAAAGAATTAAAGAATTTGGTTTATTCCCATTTGTTCAGCTGACTCAAGAAGCACAAGAAGCAGTGTGGGTGAAACAAGGTTCCCCACTACGGGTGCTTGTGTAAAATCACTGATCATGTATGTATGTATGTTGCCCAAACTGTCTTTCAGGAAGAACAATTTGGCAAGGGTGTAAAAGACGGACTGGCAGCAACATCTACGAATGTGTAATTCTTTCTCCTTTCCCTTTTTACTTGTATACGATATGCAAAAGCAAAATACCAAGTTGGAACAACAGTAATGAAGGATTGACTTCACCTTCTTTGCCAGTGCAAACAGGTGTAACACACCAGGTTCCAGTGGTTTACACAGGCAGCACATGCTGTGTAAAATAAGGTGTTTCCATGCTGCAGTAGTCTCTGCACAGAGATGTGGAAATACTTCTTCTGTGATTTGATACAAACCTATTTATAGCCTCAGAACTTAACCCCATAGAAAGGAAGCTACTGAGGGAAGAAGCTAGTAGAGGCAAGTGCTGCTAGGGAAGCACCGGCACTGCCAGCACAGCCCAAGGTCCCATCTAAACACAGAGCCAGCATTTGTGGGCACACTGATTTTCCAGGGACCTGTCCCTCTCTCAACCACATCTGGATTCAATCCCCAATGTTTACAAAGCTGGGGAGTGTCTCAGTGGTTTTAGACTGTTATGTGCATTATTTTTCTCATCTTAAAGCGGCCCATGTAGAGAAAAATACAGGACTTCAGTAACAGTTACCAGCATGATTTGCTTTTATTACCTTTCTGTTCAAGACCCTTGTTTCCCCTTGTAGCATGTCAAATTGCCCCCAAAACCATATTATACAGCAGAGAAATGTCGTTCACACTTCACTGGCTATTGATTTACTTTATTTATTGGCACAAAATCAGCCTGAGATAAACATTTTGTCCCCTATTTCCACTATTGTAAGCGATATAGTTCACTGCGAGATAGGCAAACCCCAATGTGCTGGGTCACAATTCGACATGGCTTTCTAATCAATGTGTGAAAAATTACCTAATGAATAATGGGTTGCACATTTCCACAAACAAATTAACCAGGGTGAGACTGAAACTAATGATTATATTTATCTAATGTAATTTCACATCTGTTACTAGAGCTAGTAATTTTTTTTCTTCTTTCCACGGCGTCCTTAGAATTACAGCCCAGCTTTTGAGAGACAGACGTTTTACATCCGTTTAAAAAGATAATGCTCAGATTATTAGATACATACTTTTAAAACCATGGGATATTTGGGGAGTTTGTTGTTTTGCAGCACTTCACAGGGGTTGAACTGCATTTTGAAACACGACGTGGCTCTCAGACTGAAGCCCGGGTGCTCAGACTCCTCCTGCACAAGGAACAGAAGTGATTTTCTTCTCCAATATACAGCCAGTTGAGATACACGCTGATAGTTTTCACTGACGTTAAGCTAACCATTTGCAGATGAAAAAGCATGACAGTGGGAAGGAACCTCATGGGCTTGTTCTTTATCTCCTTCTTAAAGCAGATTTGCCTCTTCCTGGTGAAATTATCAGGTTTGTAAAACAAATGTTCCTGGAGCCCAACTGCCAACTCCATATGGGATCAGCAAGAGCCTGGAGCCTAATGTGAAAGTTGCTTCTCAGAATGGGTAAAGTAAGTGGGTCTGTGGGGTTTACTTTCCCCTCAGTGTTTTCATTCTCTAGCCACATTAAAAAGTTATGTTTGGGCTGTTGAATGTGGGGTTTGGGCACCACTCCTGGCCTCCAAAATACAAGGCATTACTTCATCTGTCAAAGTCCTTCTCCTAACAGAAGTGTTTCAAAGAAGGACCTGTAAGACAGGCCATAAGGCAAGGAGAAGGAGGTTTCATCCTTCCTGCTGAGGTTTCCTCCACCTAATGCTGACTCACCTTGATCTCCATGGGGAGGGATATAGAGTCCCCCACTGCTGCAAACACCTTCCTTCATGCTGCTGGGGGCTGTATCTGCTCTGTCATATCCAGCAGCTTGCAGTTGTCTTTAAAGATCTTGCAAGAAAATCAGAAGTCTCCAAATGATGTCACTACTTGAGTCAACATTATTAAACAATTTCACAACCTGTCTCAGTCGTCTTGGCAGCTTTCATAAGGATTTATTATCCAGAGAGGGAAGAAGAGAGGGGGCTGAGAGTGAGCAGAGGTTTGAAAGTCATTGTACCGAGAGTTTAATTATTCTATTTTTCACTGAAGTTGAAAGTATTGAGGAAAATCTAGGCAATTTCATATTACCTCATTTGATTAAAGAAGTTGTATGATTGTTCAGAATATGTAATTGCCATTCGGCACTGCTGAACTGAAAAAATTCTTTTTGACTTCACATCTTTAATACTTGGTGATATTTAGTAGCCCTACTGGATTAGCCAAACAAAGCTTAGAAAAAGACAGCAGCTTTATTCTGACAACATTCTGATAGTTGATTTGGCTGAAAATTATGAGTAACTCAACATGTGTTTCTGTTTGGATTTGTTGAGGGGGGTTAATTTTTAGTAGTATACATTTTTCTCATGAACATTAGGAAAAGTCCTGTATTGTCCCATGTCAGAAATGAGACAATGTGTAACTTCACGGGTGGACTTTCAAACCACAGGGAATAAAGCTTGGCACAATATCATATTTATTACATGGAGAAAGATATGCAGACATGCCTTAGGTGCATGCTACAGTACCAGTTTGCATTTGGCTTCTTTATTGACAGACTCTAAACGTGTACCACTACATTTAAAAAACAAACCCTGCAGATGGCCCTCATTCCCTTCAGTGCCGGATGCAGAAATAAATTACCTTGTTCTCGGCGGAAGCTTGTGGAACAGCTGAAGAACATTCTGTCTGGGTCAGCCTTAAGTTGTTTATTTACAAAGCAGATGTTCGGCTCTCTTGTTTTGAAGACTTCTTGTTCCACCAATTGCAGGAGAGGTAGTCCACCTACTGCTAGCACGTTACCCTGTGAATAATGGGTTGCACAATTCCACAGACAAATTAGCCAGGGACACAAGCAAGTGTCAGCCAGCCTGGTGATGGTTGAGCAGATCCCTTCTGTGGCAACATTTTCTGCAGTGGCTTGTTATCCTCCACCTGTTCAGTGAAGAACCACTGGTGTAAAACCTGAAGAGGCATGTTTCTGACCTCTGAGGTGTGAATGGACTTGATGCATCCATTCCAGCTGGTGTCAGCTCATAGAGATTGAGGTACATATTGCCACTGGGGCAGGCAGGGAGGTACCTGTGCTTGATGCATCCTCTGCTCCAGGCTGCTTGAGTAGCTCAGCAGACACTGCCTGGTTCAGGGCTAACTCCACCCAGAGCTGGTGAAGTTCTGGGGCACATGGGATGGAAGCTGGAAAACAGCATGGAACCAGTGGGCACCATCCTAGAGATGGACTCTTGTGTAGCCACACTGCCCCAAACTCATGATTACTTGAATATATCATTCTTCCCAAAACAGCTTGTCTTCCCTACCCTGAGTAAGATGGCTGTAGCAAGTCCTGGGCACAGGTCTTGCACAGCCTGCAAAGGCCACACAGTGGGAGGGCTTTGACAAGGCACTGAAAACCCAGTCTGTTCTTTTATTGCTAAGGACTGCCTTCACAAGGACAAAGCAATTGTGAGCAGCCATAGGTAAAGCTGCCTGGAGACTGAGCTCAGGGAAATATCTGATAGTTGTTGACAACAAGCACCTCATTCAACATACTCAGTTATTTTTTGCTTCTACTTTATCTAGTGCATTTGATTCAGTTAAAGCCACTTAGCCTAAGTCAGGCTCTCTCAGTCCTGGAGATATAACCCAATACAAACAATTCCTGTTTTTATAATCATTCACTGATCACTGCATGGACATTTGTTGATGGAGAAAGCAGTGAACTCTGTTGACCGATGAACACAAAGGGTGATGATGGAAACAAGTCAGAGCTGTCCAGAGGGACTCAGAGCATCTATACTGGAAGCACACATAGCAAGATAAACCAAGCATCAGCTTCTCCAATACATGTGTTCTGAGTGTCTCAGCCTGCGTCCAGAAGGAGGTCACACTGGAAAGGCACGGCGTGACTTCAGTCTCCATGCCTCTTCCTGGTAACCGCGCTGCACCGTTTGCATTTCTCATTCCCCTCTGGCAGAAATTTCTCACTGAGAGTTTCGACAATTTTCAAATAATGTCGTGGAGAGTGTGACAACATGAAATGAGAGTACAGCACAATGATGCAGTAAATAGTTACATGATTAGAAAGGCAGATGCTGGCACTGAAGCAGGGTTGTTGGCCTAAAAAAATAGATTAGGAGGGAGAAAATAGAAAAAATCTGTGAGGTATCAGAAGCGGTTGATAGCATAATAACATTCATATGCAAGCGAAGGTTTTCTGTGGCAATGTGAATCAGCTCACATGCTAATATGACCAGTAAATAAACCATGGTAAGATTCTGGAACTGATATTATTACTCATCAAATACAACTCTAGGCCAGTGAGTCATGTCTGGGATTGCATTTTGGACTCCAAACCCTGGTGCTGGATCTCAGTGTGCAAGACAAAGTCCTGCAGTGGCACCCAAGTCACACCCAGCCATCTACAGATGACCTAAATTCAACCTAAAAACCTGGTGTTTTGTATTTCCTATTGTTTAAAGTTCTCAGAGGTATGCCCTGAGTGAGCACAGGGCCACTTGAACATGCTCTGGTAACTAAACTGAAGCCAGCAAGGGGTGTTTAGAGTAAGGCTGCTGCAACCTGGCTTCCCACTTCCCTAATCAAGAGGATCAGGGTCTCTTCACCATGCTGTGAAGACCTGTTATCCATCTCTTGTGCCTACTGTCCTCTCCCCAAACCACTATAAACTGTAGTCTGAATTCAGTCAATACTAATTAACTTCAAGAGGATCTGAGGATTTTCTGGGTGCCCCCAGAGTCCGGTGACCCATGCACAACCTAAGAATCTAATATTTGTAGAGCCAGGGCACCAGCAACTCCAACATAAGGCTTGAAGATTTTCAGGTACCACGACATTGAAAATCGCCCCCAACCACATTGATGCAGGCATCCAAACCAACCGGGAATGCATTGAAAACATAAGTGCACCTTTAGCAAATGAAGAAGTGCTGCTATAAATCTTGGTAAAGGCCATTGTTCTCTGGGATAATGCTGTAAAAAAAGAGCACTCAAAGAGCAATGCAACAAAACTCAGGAACACTCTACCTGCCACCATGTCAGCTGTCTGTGCTTAAGTGCAGGACGTTGTAGGTTGCTACAACATGCTGCATTATGGATGTTTTTCCACAGGAATGCAAAACTGATAGAAACTTTCATGTGCTGCTTTCTTGTACCAAAAGGCAGGGAAGACTCAGGAGTAATCACAGGCATCTCATACAGGTACACACAAGTGAAGGCTAGTCTCTCAAAAGCTGTGGAAGTGATGGCCTGGCATCACACACAGCTACTCTGGCCAGCACAGCTCAGCTAGAGCACAAGATGGACTCTGACTGCCTTTCCAGCCAAGCTGCTTCCCTGGCAGCCTCTCAAGAAACTTGTGCTGAGGCAAACAGGACATCATCAAGATTTTCCACTGCTACACAGACCCTGATAAGAGGCAGGGTATCTGTCTCAGTACACAGAAGGAGGAAGGCTTTTGCCACTAAACAGTTTGCTGATAGGTCAAGTGCCAGCTCATCTGAATCTTTTCTGCCAGTTTGGAAATTAGAAGACCTATATGTTTTCTAGGTCTTCTAGAAGACATCAAGGTCATTTGATGCATCAAAGTCATCATTTCATGGATGCATCAAATTTCATGGAGGCTCACCACTGAAGTGGCACACATGATGTTCGCTGAAGGTGAGGGTGAAAATCGCAGCCAGGCATGGTGTGCTAAATCCTTTTTCAACCTGGTATGATTCATACAGCTAAAACCGAGAGTGTGTGATGTACCAAAATTGTTAGCAGCATCAGTGAAAGCAGAAGTAGGCACATAGACAATCTTCCATGTAAAGGATCCCAAACTGCCTTACTCATAAATTAATTCTGAAGCTAGAGGTAAAACAAAGGATCAAGAAGAGATTTAACAATGAGATGGAACTTTATGGCTTGGCAGATAGAGCACCTCTAGAACAACAGGCAACTTCAATGTCAAAGATGGCCAGGATCAGAACAGTGCAAATAATGGAAAGAAGAAAACTCTGTATTGGTAGAGACTCTGGGCAGAACAGTTGGGAGGATGTTATTTGATAAAGAAGAAAATTCTGAACTAGTTGTGGAATTTGATAAGAAACTAGTGAAAGTAACAAGAGGATTAAAATGGATGGAACTTGACAGCACTTTGAAGAAGAGACTCAGGTATCAAGACACTTAGACACTTCTCAAAAAGAAATAGCTGCAGCACTGGATGCTTTCATTTAGCAAGAAATGGTGTAACCAGCTGCTGCCAAAGTTAAAACATAAAGAAAGATGTGTATGGAAGGCATCAACAAGTAATAGGCTGGCTTTATGTTTTGGGGTTAATTGACTGACTATAGTATCCATGAATGAAATCTACAGATCTACACCCTACTGGAGAGGCTGAGAGGAGAAGATAATGAATTAAGAACTATTAGAGCAATTTATTGTAGACAGAACAAAAATAATCTCCAACAGAAATGAGAAAAGTCTGATTTAAGTGAATGATGAGTGGTTCAGAGGCAGCAGCTTCTGGAGTGGGATGCCTCAGGGATTGGTGTTGGGACCGGTCTTGTTCAACATCTTTGTTGCTGACATGGACAGTG
>NDXB01017160.1:0-22618 GCA_002631895.1 Agapornis roseicollis
TGCGTGGTTGGTTGGGTTTAAACCACGACAGTTATTATTGTTGGTTTTAAAATATTTTACCTGCCCTTTGTTCCTTTGACATGTTCCTTTGACATGTTTTTTCATATCTATATTTTATGTATTATAGGCACATAAAAACCAGAATCCATGAATCATCACAACTAAAATTCTTTGGGTAATTCTGGAACTTCTGGTCTACTGGAATAGACTGTGTTAGAAATTGCCAGCACCAAATGGGGCATGGAGACTTTTGAGTCTTTCTGGCATAATGCACTTGTAAAAGAATAAACAGCACTCCTAATTTCTGCTGTTTCTAGGAATCTTACCTGGAAAACCCCAGGATCTTGTTAAACAGAACAGCCTGATACTCTGTGAAACAGATACAAGCATTTAAAAAAGGAAATTTTTGACCTGCAGAGGCCATCAGTGTTAAGGAAGTAAGAGTTTATATTCTAAGCAGAAAACACACAGCTGCAGGAGAGGGTTAAAGTGACCCACGTGTTGTGATGTGGCTCTGTATCCAACAAAAAAGGTTGGAAGTCCTTCCAGAGGTCAGTATTTAAATGGATGGTGACTTGCATGAAAATACACTGAAGTGCAATACTGAACTGAACAGAAAGTTAGATTTATAGAAAGATGCCATCTTTCACTTATCCATTGGAAGTAACTACAACATTAATGAAGCAAGATACGGGCGAATAGGTCAACAATTTCAAATGGATAGGTACTTCTGATGTGACTGGTGCTCTGATTCATACCTGGAGGTGCCTCCAGGTATGATGACTGTGTAGTAAACAGGTCTGAGTGGCATCTTACTTGTTGAATATATCCTTCCCCTCTTCCCCTTCATCCCGTGCCTTCTCCATGCAGAGTCTTTGTGCTCTTTGGTCTCTGCTGGAAAATGCCATCTGTAGCATTCACTCTTGGTAATTCTTTTTTCTCACTCTTGGCAATTCTTTTGTCTCAGGAGCATTTCCTTCATTTCACCAAACATCCATTTTTTGAGCCATAATTTTGGATAACAAAGGCCTTCCTTCAAATTAGAACATGGATGCCAGTTATAGAAATACATAGCAGGCAAAGGGTGACATCAGTTTGGGGTGTTTAGATACTTGCATCTTGCAGCAAGACAGTGTCACAAGGAAAATTTGGACGAAAGTAGAGGAATGCCTAAAAAAAAGGTGGTGGCATCACAAATCACTGCTAAAGAAAAAAATAATCTGTTTTAGACCCACACACCAAATCGATGCACATTTGGAACTGCTTTCATGTTTACAGAAGCTGATTGAAGACCCTCTATCACCACCACAGCTAATGTCATCGGAATACAATGTTGCCTTAATTAAGCAAGGCATGCAGCTAATGGTGATTTGCTTTGACTCAGAAACAGATAATTTGTTATCAAATCCTTTAATAGTTCATGCCAAAGTTTCTGTCATTACTTGTTGCTCCTCTCAATCTTTATTACGACAAACCCTTTAAAAATGCCTAGGTAGAAAAAAGTGCCCATTAATCCTTTCAAGGAAAGGCCACTGGTACCAGATTAAGTCAAGCTGGTATCTGAAACTATTCTTTTCTTTATGACACATAGTAAGTGGTCGGTAATCCACATCTTAATCTCCTTGTTGCACAGCTTGGTTTATTGTAACCGATACTCCTGTGACTGCTGCAGACTCCTATTGTGTTACCTTCAGCGCTCAGCTCTTCTTCCTGTTTTTTCCCTCTGGAATGTCTGATAAAGGCACCCTTGAAGTTGACCATAGTCTCTTGAGAAACCACTTTTCAGAGCAAATGTGATTTCTTTAAAGTTGTATTTATGTTACTTTTGGATTTTCCCCTGAGCAAACTCTCAGGCAACATTTCTGCTCTCCGCCAACACAGGAATTTCAAGTGCTACTTAAAAAGAAAAACTCATTTAAACTCTCTATTCCAGTACACAATTTGAGATGCAATTATACTTTAGATCAGTGCTTAAGTATCTAGAAGAAAAATAAGCTGCAAGAAGTGAAGTTTAACATGACCAATATACAGAAAATATAAATACCAGGCATTTTGACCTAGAATGGCTGTGCTTCATCCAGCTGCCTCTGTGTGAAGAGATGTGATATTTCTGAACAGGTTCTCTGAGAAAGAGCATGAAACCTAAAAATCCCACATTCCCTGCTGGTGAAGCAGACATTTGCTACAATGGTTAATTTAGAGATGGAGAAACTGAGGCAAGCAGACATAACAGTTACTGTCTGAACTGCAGCTCTGTTTGCTATTCCTCAAGTCAGTGGCAGAACTGAAATATGTTAACGAAATCTTGTAAGAAGCATCCAGGTCCCAGTTTTTAGTATTTTATGGCACAAGGGCACTCAGCTTCCTCTTTCTAAAGATACTTACCAGATCTTTCTAGCAAATGCAAATTTTATAGTGAGTTTTATTAAAGAGAGAGACATTATAGATAATTCTGGAAAATGCATCAGAAAAGCAATCATGGATCTCGTAGATAAGTAGGCTCAATTTCTGATTTCAGAGCAATTGTGCTCCATTGCCGAGACCTGGAGCACAGCAGCTTTTACAGGGCTGATATTGCAAACCCAGCAGCCCCTGGGATTCATGCCAGGGGATGCTAAGCTAATGCTTAAACCATGGTTTGGTTTTACTGACGAGGAGTCCACTTCTATTGTGCCNTCAGAGCAATTCCATTGCCGAGACCTGGAGCACAGCAGCTTTTACAGGGCTGATATTGCAAACCCACCAGCCCCTGGGATTCATGCCAGGGGATGCTAAGCTAATGCTTAAACCGTGGTTTGGTTTTACTGACGAGGAGTCCACTTCTATTGTGCCTTAGCCCTTGCCTAGGGCCCCCTGCTTGTGGCACTGCAAAGAACCAGGAGGTTACAGAGGGAAGCAAATTTTGTGGGGATTGGCCATGAATTTCAATTTCCATGCTGAATGAGACAGGCTAAGGTGATTTGATGGATTGATATGGAAGTGTTTGTTCTTACACCTGAATTCTCCTCCCCTTATACAAATGAGACTTCCCTGGTTGCTTCCGGGAACAGCATAATGCAGCAGGGGAATACTTCTCTGGCATTTTGGACAATGCAGTATCACAGTATCCAGTGCTGTATCACTGACTCCAGTGTGCAAAACCTACGAAAATTCCAATGACGTTAAAAAAAAACCAAACCGAAACCCTATGATTTGGATAAGATGCCCAAATTCTCAAAAACATTATTTTCCAAGCAGAGCAGATCTGGATGAAACAAGATGTTTTACTGTAGAGTTAAACTGAAATTCATTCCTGTCTCTGACTGAATAGCATGGAGCAAGAATTTGTGGTTAAATGTCTGATGAGCAGAGATAGAACTTATGTGCCTAAAAGTATCTGGAAGGGGCCTATCGGGATGCTGGGGAGGGGCTCTTCATTAGGGACTGCAGTGACAGGACAAGGGGTAACGGGTTCCAACTGAAACAGGGGAGGTTTAGATTGGATCTAAGGAAGAAATTCTTTGCTGTGAGGGTGCTGAGGCACTGGAATGGGTTGGCCAGGGAGGTTGTGAGTGCTCCATCCCTGGCAGTGTTCAAGGCCAGGTTGGATAAAGCCTTGGGTGCCATGGTTTAGTGTGAGGTGTCCCTGGTTATGGCAGGGTGGTTGGAACTGGATGATCTTAAGGTCCTTTCCAACCCGAACTATTCTATGATTCTATCTATGATTCTATGAAAATTAAGCATTTCAAGAGAACTGGGCCCCTGGAAATATAACATTCTCTAAATCTCCAATTGCCAGCCCATGCACTGAAACAAGTCACAGTAAGCTCCAGATTTTGGAGCTCATAAAGGCTTTTATAAAAACTCAGCACCTTGATTTGCCTTCAACTACTGCAAGGTTCACATATTTCTTATTTGAACTTTGCTAGGTGCAGTAATTTTATTCACAATCAGGCTGGGTTGGTTCTGCTTATTCAGAGCTCATTAATTACAGGGAACTGGACTCATGCTCACGTATCCCATTCACCCATCCTGCCCTTAGGCCAGTCAATTTATCTGGCATTTAATGAGGAGTTTGAGGTTTTGCAAGTTATCAGAAGTGGGCTCTGGAAGTGTTAGCTTGTGAATTCCAAATAAATGGGCTACTCTGGGACTTGTTTTAAAACAGGCAGCAGAGCAGCTCCTCAATAGGTGTTAGGTAAGTCTAAAATACTGTGCAGGGTTATACCAAAAGGGCTTTTTTTTGGTACCTTGAGAATATTGCCACTATCAGCTTTAACATTTTTCAGTTGTGTGAGAACTTTACATCTGCTAAGATATTTTGTACATTTAATTGCTCAGCGTTTGGGTAACTGACTGTATCAATATTTTCTATCCCCAGTCTACTAGCTGAAGGGGGCTTCACTTTAACAGCACTTCCAACAATAACATGGGACCATTGACAGTGCTGATTATTTGATATCTATCTGTATTAGCGCAGGTCCAGAGCTAAATTAAGGCCATAACAATCTCAAATACATATCAAAATCTCTTTGAGGTGTATATAACATGCCTATAAAGCATATTAGTACTGTAGCATACTCTTTGATATAAAATTAACTTCAGTATTAAAAATCGACTTTGACTGTGATACCTGCAGTGGTTGGCTCCATGTCGTCTCAGTGTGCATGGCTTTGGAGAGTCAGCTGTGGACAGATGTCTTGGGTATAGAGGCAATGCATCTGGTCACCAGTTACATAGTGAATAATGCTCTTATTACTAACAACCACTTACTCTCTTAATATAGACAGGTTCCCATATTCAGTCACTTTTCTTGATTTCCTGGGGAAGGCATGGGATGTTCACCATCCATCCCATGCTGTCCTCTCCCTCATGTTACAGAGAGAAGCATCAAACATCTCCTACTGGTTTGGTGTGGGGTGCTCACCGTCCATTCCATGGTGTCCTCTCCCTCGTCCTACAGAGAGAAGCACCAAACATCTCCTTTTGGTTTGGTGTCGGGCGTTCTTTCTTTCCCCTCAACCTTCTGCTAAACAGGTTTAACCTGGCGGGAGGTAGAGTGAGTGCCAGAGCATCATTTAATTCCTCATTCCAGAGCAATGGTACAATTTCTCTTCTGTAGCAAAAACATAAGAACAAAATAGTATAAATGATGCAGTATATTTAAAAATTATTAAGCATGAGTCTCAATCCTCTGCTGTAATGCACATGACCACACACTATGGAAACGACAGTGCTTTGCCCACTTAAGTTAGCAGAGAACTCAGTGCAGCTTTTCACATCATTATAACTAGTATTGTAACTAGAGCAGTTTAGCAGATATCAATAAACTCCTATTGCTATACAAGACTAGTTAATTGTAAAGCAGCCCCTCTGGACTGAAATCAAACCTAAAACCCTGTTGCTATGTGTCCTGTAAAATCCCAGGGTAAAAGACTGCTTCTCAGGGCTCGCATATGTATGCATACAGAAGTGTTTTATTTTAGTTCTGGAGGAACAGCTGATGGGCTTCACCTCAGCTCTGTGCTAAGAAGAAGATTGCCATCTATAGATAACTATCCCCAACTGCACGTCCTTGCATCGGCAGGGGAGGAGGCGGGTGATAGGAGAGATGGTGGTGTGCCTTTGTGGAGTGGGATGTGAGCCTGTGTGAAAATGGACTGTGGTTTTGCACCAATAATATCTAATTGAAAATGAAGACATGGTACAAAAGTGGCAGTTTAACAGTGGACATTATTGGAAACCTTTTTTCTATTTGATAGTTATGGAAAACTAC
The DNA here is from genome assembly GCA_002631895.1 of Agapornis roseicollis. Lineage (NCBI taxonomy): Eukaryota > Metazoa > Chordata > Aves > Psittaciformes > Psittacidae > Agapornis > Agapornis roseicollis. The sequence continues at coordinate 5,756 of NDXB01017160.1, forward strand.
AAACAGGAGTTTGAAATCCAGGAATATTTCAAGTAACCTGCAAACAGACTTTTCCAATACATATAGTACTTTCAGTTCATTTGCATTTTCTTCTTGTATAGACAATATGAAAGAAAACCCCAAACCAATGCAAAAATCCACAGTACAAAGACATGGTTGGCTTCATATATGCAAGGAAAAGAAAAAGGAAAGCAATGTAGTTAACTCTATGCACAAACAAACCAAGTGTGAACATCTGCAAACCCATATACACCCAGACAAGTCATTTTAAAACACATTATGCCTGGAATAAGAGTGATTTGTTTCTCATCAGCTTGACAATTTACTTGTATAGGGTGGAAATATTTTCTGTAGGCACTGAGAAGTACAGGATTTTCCCAAGGACACTGAGCTATGGAAAAGCTGGCTGGGAGTGCAAAGTACTGCTTGAACTATAAAAGTACATTTCAAGTGCAATATATTTTGAATGACCTGATGCTAAAAAAAATCATTGACATTTATTTTTGTCCTCTCGAAACATTTCAGAACAATTCTCTGCTGTTTGTAAAAGAGCCTTCAGACAGGATAGGTTTAGTCTTAAAGGTGGCTGTTGCAAGAATCAAGCATCGTTGTACCCGTCTTTGCTATGCAGCCATACAGCAGCGATATGTAAAATTTGTGAACTGATCCAACCTGAATACAAATCAAATTACTTTGGTCTTGTCAATCTACCAAATCTTTCATCTTTTCCCTGGTTGCTTTTTCTTGCTACATTTCCTTTATCTTTGCTTGCAGTTTTAAGAAGTGAATGGCAAAGAGTCATCTCCAGTTCATCTGAAGATAAAACCCATTAAGCTGTTGTATTCACATTTAATTAATGTTTTCCAACTCTCATTTCCTATTTGCCTCCTGAAAATCTTGCCTAAAGTGCTATATGCCAAATAAAATAACTCAGGTAAGGCATATCTGATCCAAATGTTTCACAGGAGATGACTGGATAAGATAACTCTAAGGAGTTGATCATTTTTATTATTTGAGGACAGGCTTTCTAGCCGAGTTCATTCCCTGCAGACATATTCTTATCCCTTAGGGATGGATGGTGCAAACTGAGCCTTTCCTTTTATTTTTCAGGCGTTACCTGATACTGATATAATTGCACTTTTATCTTTATTAATTCAAACGGTGGCTAGTTACCTCCATAAGTCAGGTGCTAAAATGAAATGAAAGCATCTATCTCTGCACATCAGCCAGCATTTCCCAACACTTTGCAAACATTAATCCAAGCAAGAAACGACATCGGTTCTGAGGCTGGGAAACAGGGTGATTTTTATTTTACAAGTGGGCAAAGCAAGGCAAGACTTGTCCCAGAGGTGACAGAGGTGGGCATGCACAAGACGCAGTTGATGTCTCCCAATGTTCCCAGCTGTAAATGCCAGCAAATCCCTGCAGCTGGAGTGTGCAATCTGTCAAGCAGACCAGAGAATAGCTGTGTAATTACTTGACTGTGTTTGCTGCCCTGCTGCGGCTGCCACTGACGGACAAGGGAATGCATTGAAGCAGCCAGGCAAAGTGATGTCTAGGGGGGCCAGATATCAGGGATGGGGAGCTCAGAGAAGGAGAGCGGGGTAAAAAGCCGTAGTGATGCACAGACAGGGCGGCAGTCAGTGGTTGTAATCTCAGTCTGTGATCTAGGTATGACCTAGATGAAAGAGAAAAAAGAGGTCTGAATTTTATTTCATAATATTAGTCACAAATGTCTTGCATGGCAGCTTAAGCCCGGTGGTTTTGCTGGCTGTGTGCTTATAGCAACATCCTCATTGGAGTATCTGGAGTCAAAGGCAGAAAGCAGCTAGAAAATACAAGCTGCTGCTGACAACAGAAAGTATTGCAGAATGGGAAGATGACTCGTGAAAATAATGTAAGGACAAAATATACACATAGACATGCATATGTATGCATGTACGTGTACAAAGGGAGCCTGCTTTTAATGCTGAATATTCTTTTAACTGTCATTGTCACAGTGGCACAATTGTCACATTGGCACAAAACTAGGACACTGCTAAGAAAAAGTCTGAAATCCTCCCACTATAAAGTAACCTTTCCATCATCTCAGGCTCCTTCTTTTTAGATGCAGGAATTTGAATGCTTTTGCAAGGAGCAAGTGATAAAGATTTGAACATACCCGGTATGATGAGTAACCTGCAAGGGTTTTTATTCTCCCTCAAACGCTTTTCCCCAATGACCACTGGTGTTTATATTCTTTACAACACATATTAGGTTTTAATGTGAACGCTTGCTACAGAGATTTTTCACAGCATTAGTTTTATCACTTAACCTTTGTGAGGTAGAATCACACTGTTTTACCGCTTGTCCACATTATATTCAAACCCCTTGATTACACAAGAAACACTAGAATTTCAAAACCTAGTTAAACACCATGTAAATTACCTGGGCTTTAGTTTAATACTGCTTACATAGTGTAATAAGAAAAAACTTTTATCAAGCCCCTAGGTCAACATAATGCTTTTCAGGGCAGAGGATTTTGACGTATTGGGTAAATGTACACACTCCATGGTGTCTTCTTTGTTCACAATGTAAAAGATGATCAGCTCAAATTAAGCTAGGTTTTCTGACCTTGCAGAGCTGACAGCTTGAATTAATAGTCATTAGAAGAAAAAAACCCCAACTTTCTTCTGACTTTTGGGATTAAATATTCATTTCTTGGCAGATTTGCCCTGTTTTATTGCAGCTCAGCATCTACAGGCTAAGCTGAACAAATTAAAATGATAGCTCATTAAAACCAGTGCCTAGGATCTGATCCAGTAACTGGAAGTTGTGCAGATGGCTGTTGAGGTGCTGCTTAGCTCTGATACTGCTCGCCTGAAGAGGCAGCATCTCCTTCTCAAAGGCATGGACCACTCTTGTGTTATCAAAGTCCCCCTTGGAAAAAGGGATGGAGCAGCTTTCAAGTGTTCACCAGAGCTGGGTTGCACAACATTGCAGAAGACACTGAGATTCAGCAATGCAGCACCTCAATTACCTTATGTGCAGTAATGAAGCATAATAGGCAGGTTCTGTGTCCAAGTTAAAACAGTGTGATGTCCACGTCTTCCATAAGGCTGTGGCTCCTGTTCTGTTTGTGCATCACTTGGCCGTTATGAAACCTGCAGGTCCATCCTTGCCATTCCTCAAGTATCCTGTGTGCTGAGACAGCTGGGAATCCCTGATGTGTTCACACCAGCAGACGTGCACCGTAGTTCCTGCCTCCTGTCGAACAACAAACTCCTGTCAGGTCTTTGGAATAAACAAGGAATTATTGAGAGCTCCACGCGGTGCCGCGAGGTCATTTCAGACGAAGGGATCAGTCAGGATTTCATAAAGTATTTATTTAGCTGACAAAGGAATTCCCAACCTCCCTTTCATGTACGTTAGAGCTGATGCTAAGTTTCCGAGACAAGGCTCCGATTGTGGCTGTCACCAAACAATGACATATTTCTTTTCTTCTCTTAAATTCTCTGTATCATTCTCTATAAGAGGGCAATTTGTCTGTCATGCAGCTAAAACAGGGCCCACTCACTGCCCTCATTAAACTGACAGCACAGTTATTAGCAGTAAACGAAGCCAACAGGCAATGAATTTAGCCACTGTTTTATGGCGAGCACCAGTGAGATTTTTTCAGTAATTAATTTGATAAATATATTAATTATGAATTGAGTTGACAGTACAATCAGATTGTCAGCCTTCCAGACAGGCTCTTGTGATAAGTAGCTTTGTGATGAAGTGGTCGGATTTCAGTACCTGTCATCCTCCAGTGTCAGTCTCTTATCACTGTCCTGGCCATTCACTCTGTAATTTCCTGTGTGTTGTAATTAAATGGTGGCTTTCTGATTGGAAGTGACTCCTCAAACTTAATCTCTCATTCTCTCAGAATATATTGTTTATAAAAAACAACAACAACAAAAAAAGACCTTTTGTTTCAATGGCTTTTAATGATAAAAAAAAGGAGCTTTTGATTTCACGTTTTGTTATTGCCCTGCTGGGTGTTTGGGAATGGTTGTGCTGCTTTTGGCCATGGCATCAGATGGGCAGAAACATCCCTGCTCTGGCACCCTCACAGCAAGCAGTGGCAGAAGGAGGTGAACCCATGGGGCAATGTTGGACCTGGCCTCCCTCTCATCCACCTCCAAGCAGGGAGCAGTCCAGAACAGTCTGGAGGACTTTGGGAAGGGTCATTGCTGGTACTTCTTGCCAGCTTTCCTTTTATTTTTTTCCCTTATGAAATTAATTAGGAACAGTGCCTGAGGTCATTTGGCTCAGAACATACTTGTCAAGATAAGATATTTCAAAACCACCTCCTTAATAACTTAATATCGGGCTGGAGTTTGGAAGCATGGCAGGGAGGTGTTTAGAACTGAAAATATAAGCAAGGTATGAAGTTCTGTGAAAGAAAACAAACAACAGCTATCAAGATGCTATGAGTTCTTCAGTTCGTGTTTAAGCCTATCAGAGAAAAAAACCCAAACCTGAGGACCATATTCACTCAATACAGCAAATAGTGTCTGCTTCAGTTGCCTCATGTTGGAGGGAAAGAGTGGCCAGGGTATAGGGGACTGCAGCTGGTCCCTAAGTTTTGAGTCTTGTTGAGTCCTAGTGTCAGATTGTTCTTTGACCTTGAGCAAGATAGGATGACTCAACCAGCAAAGCCATTAAGCATGCTCTTAATTTTAAGCACATGGACACAAGTTGCTCCATAGAACTCAAGTTATGTATGTATTTAATTTTTATTTTATGCCCTTTTTTTTTTGTGCATATGCTTTAGTTTTAAGCATGCAAGTAATGGGGTTTCTATGGGGCAACTTGAGTCCATGTGAATATGACCAGGTATTGCATGCTTGTTCCAACCCACTATTTTTTATCAGTACCCCATTTTTCACAGCACAGGGCAGAACACCACACACAGGCTCCAGCCATTTGACCACTATCTGCACATCAGTGTAATGAACGTGTGCTGATGTCTGCTGAAGATGCTCAGTGTTTGCGCTGGTCACCAATCATATCATAGAATCATAGAATAGTTAGGGTTGGAAAGGACCTTAAGATCATCTAGTTCCAACCCCCCTACCAATGCCTTGCACCCTTTGATTTCAAGGTCTTCCTAACCACTGTTGCTTGAATAAGTTTAAATCCTTTTTTATCATTAGACTAAGGGACTCTAGGCTATGTTATAAAATGGAAGGTAAATCAGAATCACACTCTAGCAGTCAACATGAATCCCAAAAAAGGCCATCCAGAGCTACACTAGGGACTTACTCCATGATTACCAGGATTTGCATTACATCACACAACCTGGAGCCCTGCAATGAAGCATTCAGAACAATCTTTCTGAACTTCTCAACAGGGACAGTCTTTATGGATTATTTAAACATAAAAATGTACAGCTTTATGGGAAAGAGCCATTTTAGCTTTTAGGGACTCATATTAACTATTGTATTGTAAGAGGATCTATAGTTGAAGATGCTAATACTGTTATGCTATTGTTTGGTATTAATTTCACAGGCCATGAGCCCATAATGCAAGTTGTGCCTTCAAAAGATCGATTTGAATACTTTATTTTATTATCTTACTGATTTGCAGATGCATTCACACTGTGATCCAGAGCAAGCAACTACTGCACACCGGTGAAGAAACTGCTGTGCACTTCTAAAGATGCTTTAAATTTTGCAAAGTGGGGTTCTTTTCAGTCAAATCCCATAATCACATGAAAAACATATTTAAGCAAGCTGGATACTTATAAAGCATCTATGTCTAAATCTGCTAACCTTAAATGATTACATTAAATGATAGCATTATTTACTAAAATCACCTAATATCTTAGTAAATGTCAATTAAAGCACTTTTAATGGTCTTTTATGATCGGTATGTATCTATACCTTGTTTCTTTGAGTAGAGCATGTGTTGCTTGTGTTCACACAAATCTTCCATAATGGAACTGAAATTTTCCAGTTGGATTTGAATTTTCTTGTAACTGAATGCGTTTGGAGCTTGTGGCCGATGCTCTTGAATTCTCTCACATAGCATAAAGCAGTACAGTCCATAAAAAATGTATGTGATGGTTCAAAAATTGTAGGAAAGAAAATAATAGCATCTGACACACTTGTAAGGGTGATTAGGTGCCTCTCCCTGCAGGCTGGATAATGGTCTTTTAACAGCTTTTTCTATGTATTAAAAAATGTCAGGTTGTTACATATTCTTACTTCCTTACTTTTGGGGCTGTCACTGATACAAGTTATTCCTGAGACAAACAACTGAGGAATTGCACCCTGATAGCTGAATTCAGATTTTTTTTCCCCCTTGATTTATGGTATGTTTTTTTCTCTTAAACATAAGCTTTAACTGCAGAGCAAGATTTGCTTTCTTATAAATGAAAAAGTGACTTATTCCTTAAAACAGGACTTGCAAGGAAATGCATCTTTATCATGTCTGGAAAATTCCAAACCAAACTGATTGTGTGTCATTTGATAAAGTGCTGGAGAAGAATTATAGGTGTGCTCTTGTTCCCACTAAAACCAACCGTGAACTCCACTGCAGCAGCAGCAGCTCCCAACCCATGCTCTTTACCCCTAAGCCGCTGGGTGCAGTGTGGTGTTGCCAGCAATGCAAGTTCTGAGGAGATTGTAATTATTCAGTAAGGAAAATGCTCAGTGTTTCCTGAGTGAGTCTTTAATCCTGGTTTGAAGTCATTGCTGCCATTGTAAGGTCCAAGTGGAAACTGTGGTGCTTTTGTGCATCTGTCAGATGTCGCTGCTTATTACAGAATCAGGAATGATAAATATGTGGAGTGCTTTGATGTGAATATCAGCCTGAACTCCTCCAGTGCTCAGGTAGAAAGCAGCTGAAGCTATAGTTTTCATCTTGCATGAAAGGTTGAACGGATGCTTGAAAATAAATAGGATCTGGTAAAATGATAAAAAAACTGGGATGAAAAGCACGGCCTCTGTTCTCAGTGCTTACTGCTCACCTAGGCCAAACTTGAACTGTTGCTGCAGTTGACGTGTAAGTCCAAGTATTGAACAGAAATGTCCCTTCAGTAACAGCTGAACACACAGCCACACAAGTAATAAAATCCAGTTATCTGTCCAGATTAACTACTAATCTTCAATTGGCTGAGAACAGAGAGACTACATAACATCAGGTCCATCATCTGCATGGATGAGGGTATGGGCTTGCCTCTAAAGAAAAGGATTGCAACATCCAGACCCAGAGTTCAGGCCCTAGATGTAACTTGGATCTGTCAGGTCTGACTGTGGGAGTAATTTAGAATACAAAAGGGTCTTGATGCACCCAAAGGACAAGTGAGCTACAGTCCAGAGGAGGGACACGAAGATGCTCAGATGGAGCATCTCTCCTATGGAGCCAGCCTGAGAGAGGTGGGCTTGTTCAGCCTGGAGAAGAGAAGGCTCCTGAAGGGGAGACCTAAGATCAGCTCCAGTGCCTAAAGGGGCTGCAGGAAACCTGGAGAGGGGCTTGGGACAAGGGCCTGTAGGGACAGGACAAGGGCAATGGCTTGAACCTGCCAGAGCAGGAGAGACTGAGCTGAGCTCTGAGGCAGAAGCTGTTCTCTGTGAGGGTGCTGAGGTGTTGGCACAGGGTGCCCAGAGAAGCTGTGGCTGCCCCATCCCTGGCAGTGCTCAAGGCCAGGTTGGCCACAGGGGCTTGGAGCAAGGTGCTCCAGTGGAAGGGGTCCCTGCCCGTGGCAGGGGTTGGAGCTGGANGCTCAAGGCCGGCCACAGGGGCTTGGAGCAAGGTGCTCCAGTGGAAGGGGTCCCTGCCCGTGGCAGGGGTTGGAGCTGGATGAGCTTTAAGGTCTCTTTCAACACAAACCGTTCCATGATTCTATATTTGTTTTCATAGGTCCATGCAGGGCTCTGTGGAGAACCACCCCAACTAGACCTGAGTCAGGCAGATCAAGTATCAGAAATATAACCATGCTAGCTTGCTCTAGAGAGCATCAGTATGTACATATACACTGCTTCTCAAATATTTTATCTATCTACAACAATGTCTGCACCTTTCTTTTCTTATTTTCTACATCTTTCTTTGTGCTCACTGGTAAGTACTGAAGCAGTCAGCAAGTTCTAGAAGTCCTTGTGATGATGCATGGACAGGAGAGTTACCCATCTTCATCCTGGCTGCTGAATGAGACACTTACCTTTGCTATTCCTTATTAATTAAAGGTATTAACATCAAGTCTCTGAAATTTTACCTCCTGGCTAGAGCAAAGTGTACAGTTTGAATATCTTTAGCAATGCTCTGAATGAGAAATGCAAGGTGTGAGGAGGAACTAATGCTAGTGCTGAAACAGTACTGCAGAAACAACTTCTCTTCCTGTCGCTTCTTTGCTCATGTTTCTCAAAGCAGATTGTCAGTTTCCAAAAATATACACTTGTTTTCTAACTCCAACAGCAGCTAAAATCCCTGTGTGTTTGCCTATAAACCTTATTAATAAAGAATTTACGACTTTTGAGTAGCAGGTCAATGACAGCCACAGTCCTGACCAGAAGAAATGGATCAAGACAATCTCTCTAACCTGTTATGCCATCTGATTTTTACATTATAGGTCTTTAAGTTGCTGTCACTTGCCTTATTTATGGAAGGGCCTTATTTTTCTAGTGGGAGTCGATGACTGAGTCATGCTTTGGAAGGCCACAAAGCCCAAAAGGTCATGATCAGCTCATAGCCAACTGTTTGTGATTTTTCTAGTTTAATTATTGGCACGATGGGAATACATTATCAAATTCCAGGCCTTCCATACTGCATTCATTTCAGTCTGTCAACAATGATGCACAGAAGAAACTGCTATTTATACTAGGGCAGTGTTGCCAGTGAATTCGCTTTTATGTTTGTTTCAAACACGCATCCTGTGTTGGATGGTTTCCCGTTATCCCATTCACGCCCTATAAGAGGTCTTTCCTTCTGTTCAAATCCACTGTTATCTCCTCCCCTTTTCTAGGATTCTGTTCCAAATGAGCCTTGCAATCTGTGCGACTTTATATCGCCAGCCAGTCACCCATGTCTGTTTGCCATGGGAGGTTTTTCCTGGTGAGAAGGGTGGAAGTGCACACGGAGAACTGTCTGTCTCCACCTCCTTGGGCTTCTGTTGGCTGCCTCCACCATGTAGTCAGAAAGGCTGTGAGCTCTTAGTGAAGGGATTTGGAATGGGATTACATGGAAATGAGAGGAAAGTGACCTAAAAAAAAGAGAGGAAAAACCTAAGATGAAAAGGTATTCTCATTCCTTATTATTGGTCATAAGCAAATGAATGCAATTGTCTCATTAAAATAAATACACTTCAGTTGTTATCATTTCCTGATGAGGTATTATTCTAGTCCAATGTAGAAGAAGTAGGAAAACAAGAGGCAAAGTGTAGGAAACTCAGGGAGAAAAAGGTAAGTCAGAACATCAGTGAAAAAAAAAAATATATATCACCCTGAGGTACTGGTCCACAAAAATGCTTTACAATAGCTGAACACAAAATCAATTCAGAAATACACTATATCACATCCATAAATAACGTGTCCAATCAGAGAAGTGTGAGGAGAAAATGACACAAGGAAAAAACATTCTTCCAAAGGGGCAGCGAGGAGGTGAGGAGGTGCAAGGAGCATGCCTGCCCTTTGGAAGAGTATAGCTTACTTGGCCAGACCCGAGGCATGAGAGAGAGAAGGCCACTGACACCCCCAGTTCTTGCCTAATCTGTTATGGACAAATGAAAAGGGAAAGAATAGAGAAGAATCTCTTCTTTTATATAGTGTTTGCATAAAAGTATATAATCATACTTGGTGCTGCTCATCTCCAGGTGGAAAAGATTCAGATAGCATCAGGCACAGCATCACATGTATGTGTGCTCCGTGCATGCTCTTCATTTGGGGAGAGAGCCCTGGACCATGAGCACCTCTGCTCTGACCCCATCCAGCCACTTTCACATAACTGGGCATAGCTTTGGTGAAATGTTCTGTGTTAGATTATGATTGTTCTTGTGCATTCCTCCTACATTCAAGGCAGCTGCCTCTCATTTCTTCCAGGCAGGTAAGACTCAAGGCTTAAATGAATATATGCATTCGTGTCTCTCCTCCAAAGGATGTCCTGTCCAGAAGCTGTCATATCTCTTTTCATCCTAATGAAGCATCCTAAACATATTTGGTTAAATGTATGCAATATTTCTTTAAGTTTAATCTATGCAGTTAAGAGAAATTATCAAGGCTTATGTTTTAAAGACTGTAAAAAAAACCCAACCCTAATTTCAGTCATAGTTTACTGACACTGTGAGAAGCAGAAAGTTATTATTTTGCTTGTACAGCCAGCTGGAAAGAGTACAAAGTGTTTGACTAAAACAAAACCAACACTTTTCATGTGTTTTGCTGGGTTCTTAAGGCAAATTGCACTTGTCCTGCATAGAGTGTTGTGGTTTCAGGCTCAGCTCTCCACGCTTTACATCTGTTACATGCAGTCATCTAAACAATTCAAACCCTCTCTTTTACATTCACTGTGAAGCTGTAAAGTTTCTCAGTGACCAGGTATGTACAATAAATACCTAATTCAACACTTGGACTTTTACATTATCAGACATACATATATACATATACATATACATATACATATACATATACATATATATATAATTTTTTTAGGTAATATGAAATTCTAAAGAATGTTATCACTGGAAATTTGGCCTTCTGGGGATAAATATCAGGTCAGGCTAAGCCTCAGTGAAGTACTGAAGTAGTTTTATCTTATGGCATTTGTTCAGCTTTTAGCATGAGTAGCTCAAACAACTGATGTTAGCACTCNACATATACATATATAATTTTTTTAGGTAATATGAAATTCTAAAGAATGTTATCACTGGAAATTTGGCCTTCTGGGGATAAATATCAGGTCAGGCTAAGCCTCAGTGAAGTACTGAAGTAGTTTTATCTTATGGCATTTGTTCAGCTTTTAGCATGAGTAGCTCAAACAACTGATGTTAGCACTCATGTAGCTTCCAAAGTCTATACTTCATACTCTTCTGTTGATACAAAATGCCTAAGGAAAATATGGTCGTATGTTCAAAACATTGCCTGTCTTTCAATGGAATAGGTAAAGATTCCCTTTTGAAAATGAAATCCTGGGCTGTGTAGATCTGAATTTTCCTCCTGTTTGTAACATCCAGTCCCATGGTGACCATGGTATGTTATTTCATTTCACTAGGACTCACTTTTCTGCAGTTATAAGAGTAGCAATAGAGATATTTCAGTTCTTAGCACTTTGACATCTGAGGATCAACAGTACTAGTGAAATGCAAGCCATCGCTTCTATTTATCAGTGCCAGACAATCATGCCACCACCAAGGTATTCCATTTCTTTACTACTAAACAGCTAACCAGTCAAAAAGGACTTTTTGCAGTTATAGGAGCTACTTGCATAAAACGGGACACATGTAAAAGGTGATAACTGTGGAAACCTCAGATGCTGTGCAACTCCTACCACTCATTGCAGAACTTGTCTCCATTTTTCTTGATGGAAATACGTCCTCTCTGCCTGTGGGAAATGTGAGAACCAGCTTAGGTCAAATAAGAGCTGATTTAACTACCACCAGGAATCTATTTAGATTAAAGACTGTAATCTCCTTTTGTTTCTTGTTTTCTTCTCATTGCCAGCTTTAAGGAGGGTGAGAAATTGGAGGGGACCAACTCTCATGGTGGGAGACCATTCTCCTGAATTTCCCAGGTTTGAATAAGCGACTGCACTGAACTCAAATTCCAAACCTTCTGAGGTTCATCCATCACTTTTACTAAATTACCTCTTCATTCTCTTTTCTGCTAAGAATCTAATTTTTATAGCACTGTAGAGAATTTTTATAGCACTGTACTTTATCTTGTCACAGTATTTTTTGTCATTATTTTCATCTCAGTGAACTCTTGAACGATACTAAATAGACTGTGTGAGCCTGACTGTAAGATAACGAGAAGGGGTTGTACATTTGAGGATGTTAATAGCTTACCCTCCTAGTCTTTTGCCTGGAAAGTCAGTGTTTGTGGCCTTCTTGGGCAACACACAGGGAAATTGCCTATATTTGGTCTTGCTTCTTTTGTAAGAAAACGGGTCAGATCAGATGTCTCCTTTTTTTCTGGCAGGGTAGCACCTACAGGTTGCTGAGACTGTGATTTCCTTGTGATAGGGAGAAAGCTGAAATGAGCTGCTAAGGCTTTAGGAATCAGATGGGTGTTTCAACCATGCTAAAGAAGAGATGCTCACAAGCTGTGTGTCAACGGTTACATGTCTGGGGTCAGGGCATCATTTTTTACAGCCACAGGGCTCCAGAGAACTCCTGTCTCAAACTACTTGTTATTTAAAACAACTGAGAAGAGATAGGGAAAAGGGATGAAGCGGATTGTTTAAGGTCACATATGACCCTGTTAACCACCTTCCTACTGCCTGTGTCTGCAAATAGCTTCCTCATAGTCTGTGTTTGGAGGAGAGGTTTAGTTCTGCATGTCTGCATTGCCAGTGCTTAAGAAGGTGTATTTACCCAGCCCTGAATAGTCCCTGCCGATCTTACCCATGACCCTAGGAAAAGGGTTTTCCAGGATGGGGGATGACAGGTACAGGCAGCAGAAAGGAAATTGGGCATTTTTCCCCCGTATGATTTTCTTTGTCTTCTCTCATCCTAACCTGATGCTAGGCCCAGCAAAATGAAACCAAATCAATGTGTGTAGAGGTCAGCAGTGGTGAGTTTAGCTAAAGATTTTAGTTTAGCTAAATGTTCACCCAGCCTTACTCATCTATTTCATCCACCTGAATATGCAATCCTGTGCAGAAAGCCTAGAGGCAGAAAAGTCATTTAGATTTCCACATCCATAAAAATTTGTTCAGTTAATACACTCCTGCATGAAACAGGCAGATCTTCACCCCTATTACACCTCCTTTGTCCTTCCTCTTGTAGCAAGGAATGGATGTAAGAATGCCCTGGTGGTGCAGGCAAGGGAATGCATCCAGGGCCAAGAGGGATGGGGGACAGAGCTGTGTGCTCCCACGGTGGGTTGACCCTGGCTGGACACCCTGTGCCCACCAACGCTGCTCTGTTACTCCCCTTTCAGCTGGACAAGGGAAAAAAAATGCAATGAAAGGCTTGTGGTTAAGAACAGGGAAATATCACCCATTACACAAATAGGTGCAGTAGATGCAAGCATTTAAAGTATCTAAGCAGTGATGGATCTCTCCAAAGATTAGATGGTGGACAGAAATCTTCTCATTTGAAGGAAGTGGTGGAGATGCAGGGAACAGAACCCAGTTTCTAGAACAATGGAGTGAAAGAGCAATCTTGGGCTGAAACTCATCAGAGAAGCTGTGGCTGTCCCAGCCTGGCCTTGAACACTGCCAGGGATGGGGCAGCCACAGCTTCTCTGGGCACCCTGTGCCAGCGCCTCAGCACCCTCACAGGGAACAGCTTCTGCCTCAGAGCTCAGCTCAGTCTCTCCTCTTTCGGCTTTTTTCCTGTTATAATAAATGTATTTGTAAACTCTATCCAGATGGGTACTTGCATCAGTCACCAGAAGTACTCAGGGCTACCATGTTCCTCCAAAGCCACTTTTGTTATTTATTTCACTGGTATTCAGTTGCAAAGCCTCCTGTCACTAACTTGTTACATTCCTGCTGCACGCGTGTCCATGCTGGTGTTTGTAATTGTCCAGTTTCTCAAATGTACTCTATCTATTTACGTCTTCCAGTCCCTGTTTCTTGTCTTACCTGCTGTACAGAGAGAGTGGAGCCAGGGAGGGTGGAGGTGATGACAGTGGGGTTTTTTATCTGTAAATCTCTGGGGGGATAAGGTTGCATGGGTTGCAATTAGACAACCAGGTACTGTGGCAGAGGACATCATTTCCTTCAGCAGGTTATCATTTTGAAAAAATCAGGAACCTTTTAATATACAGTATATCTTGCTGAATCTATTGTGGCTTTCTCTTAACCAGCTTAAAAGACCGAGCTTAATGGCCTTTAACTCTTCTGACAGAGACAAGGGTTTAAGCTGAGCTTGTTTATTCTCTTCATACCCAGCTCGCAGCTGCAGTGCAGCACTTTGCAATGCAAAGCTCAGGGTAGACTCTAAAGACAGCTCCCTGCTGTCAGGGCTCAGGCTGCTCATTCTGGGTTCTCACAGCAGCTAAGCCAGGTCCATCTGATTGAGGCTAAGCCTCCAGTTTTGGCAGCATTATCTATGTAATAGCCATCAGATGCATCCCAGTGCTAGGTTGTTTGAGCTTATCTTCTGTTGCAGAAGAAAGTTAGTTCTGTTTATGCAAGGACTTATGAGACAGATGCTTCTGAAATCCCCATTTTATTTCTTTGGGATTGAGTAAAAAGGAGAAGCTCTAGCTCTAAGCTTACATTCCCAAAAAGTTTAGCAAGAAATCTAGGACCTGGGAAAGAAGATGCTTTGCAAAACCAGTGCTGGTAAAATCCTCACTATGCCAGAAGAGACTTACAGCACTGGCACACGGCTTGGACCACTGCATGGAAATGCAGTGTTTTGTTCTTTTCTGTTATCATCGAGTGCACAGTTATTTTTCTCACTTGTAATTTCTATAACTATCATTGCAACAGAAAAGCAACATTCCAGAGCTGTTTGTTGCTACCTGCTGATGAGAAGAAGCCTACCCTTTGTGAAAAAGTTGTTTCCATACCCTCTGTGAAAGTACTTTGTGCACCACTGATCAAGAAGCTTTCTGATAATAATTAGGGTTGGGCTACGTGACCTTTAAAGGTCCCTTCCAACCCAAACCATTTTATGATTCTGTGAACCAAAACTGTTTGCTATTAGAAGCTTTTCTCTAACATAGGTAGATATTTATAAGTCTTTTAAGAAGTTCTACCATAGGAATTCTCTACTTTAACCAAACTCTGAATTGGAATTGAGGGGCTGTGATTAAACATGTTTTTTCCTTTGATGAACAAACCCAGGAGATTGATATTTTCAGCTATAGGAGATAAGCAGTTCATTTGTAATGCCCGTTGCCTCAAGACAGAGAACAGAACAGCTCCTCCGAGCTTTCATCTGGTGGGGTTGTGTCCTTTGTTCAACTGAAAAGCCCCGGCAAGCCTTTTTCCCAGCAAAGAGAAGTTTAGTCATGCAGACCTATAACAATGCAATGCCAGCAAAAAAGTTTTACCTTAATTTCCTGATGCCAGCTCTATGATATGACAAGAGCTATAAAGGATCATTTATCTTGTCAGGCAGAAGAGGCCATCATCATCAGATCCCAGAGACTGATCTTCAAGGTCTGCCTGAAAAATTATGTGCCTTAAAAAGCCTTATCCCAAACCAGCAATCACGGAGCAATACCCATATATTAGGTATCAGGATAACTGGAAAGACAGCCAGTAGGGCTGGCTTTGAACTTCAGTGGTATTTGAGCTGGTGTCTTCTATCATCAGTTTGCAACTTTCCTTTGGAGCCACTCTTTTATTTCTGAGTGTGATTTAAGCAGAGTTAGCTGGAAAAAAAATGGTTAAAATGAAAACATTTGTTGGAAAACTTTGTTTTCCACACATTGTCTCACCTGAAAATGTGTTGCTTTGAATGACTTTTAATGGCCTTCAGTGATAAAAAAGGTATTTTCTGTGAGTTTTTGCCTTCTCTTCATCAATATCTATTTTTCAGGGATGGCATGAAGAAGGCAAAATAGTGCCTCTTACCCTCTGACCTGCTCAGCAGGCTCAAACTGTGTAATAGAAATGGAGAAAACCCCCATATTTTTCATTATTATGAGCAAATGACAAAAATGGAATTTAGTCACAGTACTGGGAATGTAGATGGGATTTAGTAACGGTATTGAGAACGTAGATGGGATTGAGTAACAGGATTGAGAATGTAGATGGAATTTAGTAACAGTATTGAGACTATAGATGGAATTTAGTAACAGTACTGGGGATGTAAATGGAATTTAGTAACAGTATTAAGAATATAGACTGAATTTAGTAACACTATTGAGAAAATAGTGACAAGCACTGATCAAAGGGCTCCAAATCAGCATTTTTTACTTTACAAGTGGGATCTTAGGTGTTTCTCTGGATACACTTGTTTAGTAAGAAAGAGTAAATTTGCTACTAGAAATTATTAGGGAAGGAACAGAAACATAATGCAGTATGTCTAATTTCTAGTACCTTTGCACACAATTTAGAGCCCTGATTCCGCCCTTGTGTGTAATTTCACTCGGAGGCAAATTTTTCTGTTATATTTGATCATTGTAATTTTCTTGTGCCTTTGTGTTGAGGTGTGTGCCCTTTAGGTGTTAGGTCTCCATGATATCCATTTAGTGTGCTTTTATGATACATTTTCTCAGATATGTGATTAGTTGTTAGATCTCTTACACCCCACATTTGACAAAGCACAATGCATCTCTGCAGTGTTTAAACTGATGCTACATGGTGGTTATGCTTAAAGCAAGTACAAAGTTATTTGGAACAATTTGTTTCCTCCATTTAATTCTATGCAAAACTCCTCTGATCAAGACTGGAAGCTTAAGTTAAAACAAATGGCATGAGGGCATCTACTTCTCTGTGCCAGACAAATTCCCAGAGCATATGGAAAGGGGAGCTTTCAGGCTTGAACTTTTGGCTTGTGAAGCAAGTGAACCATTCCCAACCGTTTCAGAAGTAAAGGCTACAAAAGTAAGAACCACTCATACATGGGCAGGACAGAACAATTAACGTGAATTGTCAGGATTTAACTCACATTTCAGGATCGCTTTGAAATTTTTTCCTTCTTGGTAACTTAATTCTTTTGCAGTCTTCTCTCACTGGATTGAGAGACTTGAATTCTTCTACCCTGTTTGTTCTGCCCCCCCC
>NDXB01017160.1:22747-34424 GCA_002631895.1 Agapornis roseicollis
CCCCCCCGCCTTTTAAAAGGGAGATATAATTTATACCTGTTTCAGTGAATTTGCCACAATAAAGAATCCATTTCTTTCAAGGTTTTTTAAATCTCCTCAGAGAGTGAAAGTAGCATTTGCTGAAATTAAGGTGCATTTTGCCAGAAATGTGATGCTAATCCTCTTAGTTTTAATGGTTTTGAAATGGTTTGTATAAGAAGGTAAACAGAGTAGTTGATTAATAGGAAGGAAGTCAATTGGCCATGTTGCAAGTGTTATGTGCTATACTGTACAATAGTTCTTTATTTCTACAGGGTGAAACACAGACTGCTCTCTTTTTTAAAGTTCTTAGGTGAAAAATGATACATCTTCTTACACTGTACAATTTAGAAGTGTTTGATTCCAGCACCAGAAAAAGCAGGCAGTGCACTTTTGAAATAGAAGTCAAACAAATATCACTGATAAGACATTGATGTGACACCAGTTATCTTCCCTTTTTATTGAAAATAGGCAGATATAATGAGGTGCTTCACATTTTAAAGTCTTAAATCTTAGAAAGCTCCAGGCCTAGATGATTTTGATTTTGGCTTATTAAACTTGCAGTAAGGGAAGGAAGGGAAGACAGAGTGACTCACTTATCCCTGATATTTAACCTTTCCTTGGCCAAAGAGCTTTTAATCTGTAATTTATTAAAAGGCTTGTTCATTCCTGAGTTACTTCCCAGTGTCTCCTTTGCGAGCTCAGCTGCCCCACTCAAGCCATGCCCTAGCAGGCACCCTCTCCATTAATAATTCACCTGTATCTCTCCCAGAGCTTGGGCACTATTTGCATGTAAGGCGATAGGAGCCAGCAGTTTCCTTAATTCTTTTGTCTGGCAGAATAGCAAAACTCTTTCTGTCATGAGCTACCAGGCTGAACGCTCACATCACTTGTAGTCCATCAATTAACACCTGCAGTTAAGTGCTGCAACAAAAGTGTGAAGTGGTTGAAGAACTGAGCAACAGAGGCAGTAGGTAACCCAAGAGCTTTGAGGATGTGGTGGCTGCAGTTTCAAAAGATGGCTGGGACAGAATTTCAGGGTTTAAATAGGGAAGAAGATGAAATAGGTTCGAGAAATAGCTGAAGGAATAATCAGAAGTTGAAGCTTCTGTGGCTGCAGGAAAGGAGTTTGCAGATGTTTCCCAGGGCTCAGAGAGGGAGCATGGTGTGCCGCGGGAGCAGAACTGCCTTCATCCTCTTCTAAAGAGATCCTGTACTAGGGAATGCAGTGAAATATTACAACATATTTTAAAATCAATGGAGGGCTGTCTGAGAGCAATCATGTTATCCCTTGCACCTTTGTCCTGACTAGAAAGGCTCCTTTTCTAAAGCTAGCTCTGAAGACCCTTGCTAGCTGAAGCGATTAATCAAAATCGTCTGATTTGAAAAGGTGACTTACAAAAAGTCTGTGAACCAAGTATTGTCTCTCTTTTTTGGGTCCAATGACAGATAAAAATGGGTCAAGAAACAATGTTAGTTCCCTCCCCCCCCTCCCCCTCCGAACTAATATAACTATACTGGGTTTCATATCAGGTTCAGACATAACAGACTGATGTCTGACATGTGCAGTGGTCTTTCAGCAGATAAACTAAAACTCTGATAATTTTTCTTCGCAAGGGTGACAAAAGCCAGAAAATGTTCCATTTAGGGTAGGACAAGTGCATGAGGAAACCCAGAATAAAGCACAGCCTCTTTGTATAAGTAGCTCTGAGTGATGGGAGGCTCTCTAGATGCAGTTTGACCTACTCCCACAAACACCTTTGCTTTGCTTTGAGTAAAGAACAGTTTTTGCAAAGCATTAACTTATGACTCCATCTCATCCTGTAAATCACAGCTCTCATTTAGTGAACTCCATGCATAGTATCAATAATTAACTTTCCATCTTCATCTTAAGCCACACGTAACAGAATTATCAAAGTGCCTTTGAGAGCTTCATTTGCCTCCTATATCAATAAGCTGTTATTGACTCAGCATTAGGACCTGATAGCTTTATAAACTTATTATATGGGAGAACACTCATTGAAATAGTAGAAAAATTATTAGGTATTCTCCTTTTGTGTTACTTCTGGTGAAATAACAGAGTTTCTATAGGAATACAGCTGAAGGTAACACAGTCAGTGCAGAATATGTGCTAATAAACACATCTCTACCATGCAACCTAACTATTGCCTCCTCCAACACTTTCAAACTTTTCTTCCAAGTTGTCTACACTTTCATCTGGGCTGCAGTAATGTCGTTCAAGAACAATTTCATTAGATTAAATGGTCTGGTAGTCAATGCAATTGTAATCAATAGCTGTAACCCCAAGAAAATAGCTGGATGCAGGCTTTCAAGTCTTCTCTGCCCTGTTCTTTGACTGACTTCAGAAGTGCTGTAAAGCTAAAGAAACATTTTTGTAAACTATATTTTAAAGGATCTCCAAGCCTTCCAGTTCTACAAAGCTGTTATCTCTTATCTTTAACAGCAAAGAGAAGGCTTTTAATGTGGGATAGAGTTTAATGTCTCAGACTATGACTGATAGCAGGCAGAGAGAAATGGATAAAGACCATCCTGTCCACATGGATACATTCCACTTTGCTGTAATTTCCTTGGTTGTATCATTGGCAGCAGCTTCCCCACATGAAAGGAAGCCCTCAAGCAGTTTCTGAGAGGTTTGGGAGCCCTGATGAAGTAAAGCACTGAAGTTTCACTGCATCGTTCAAACAAATTCCAGCTGACACATCATGTTTTTTCTGGGGTATTTGGTTCCATGGGGCAGGATGCTGCTTCTCTTTCTCTGTGTTGCTCCTCCAGTGTTGGACTTGGCAAAGCTCAAAATGGTAATCATAGATACTGCAGAGAGACTTCTGCTAACTCCGTTACCCCCTAATGCACACGGGACCCATCAGCAGCAGCACAGGGAGCCAGCAGCATGGAACATGAAATACAGCCAGGGCTGTTTGATCAGGTGCACATCCTTCTTCAAAGTCACTTTAAGCATTGCAAACACTGCTTTGTGGATGCTCTCTGCTAAACTTCCCTGAGCTCTAATTCCACATTAATGAATATTCCCTTTCCCTTCTTATGATGCAGGTCCATTGTACTCACCACATTCATTTCAGTTTCTCCCTTTCATGCTGCACTTTAGTGTCCTTCAATGCAATGTGTAACTCCTACTGTCTTGACATACGCAGGTGTTTGCCCTACACTTGACATCTTTCAGCCATCCTGCATCTTGAATGACTAAGCAGTGATCCATGTAAATGTCATGTCATCTCGAGTTTGATGGGATGCCTTTTAAACACAGGAGGTGAAAAAGATAATCCTTTCCCTTCTTTCTTTCATTTGAAGGATAAATCACTCCATTTGTACTGTCTGGAAAATTAAAAGGCTTTTATTTGGTGACACTATTTCAGAACAAGCACCTTTACGAAACAGAGGCACTTTGGAAATGCAGAAGCGTATGTTCAAATGAATGCAGACATTCTCAACACCTCTTTATGCATTTATTATAGCTCTCGCATTGCAGTCTTACAAGTTGATGTATTTATATTTTTCATGATGTCTCCAGTAGATGATAGGGTTTATGCTGCAGTTTTCCTTCTATACTTGGGATCATAAGAAAAAGGCCTCTTATATTACCAAGCACTATATCTTGTCATTCTTTTTCCAGGTGAATGTGGTAATAGATTAAGTTTCACCCTTCTTTTCAAAGCTCATGCAGGTGTTTCTTCGACATAACCAAGCTCAGATATGATGCTACACAATCAGAAAGACTGAATTAATCTAAAAATCTTTGCCAATGCTTGTGGTCCCAGTGCTGTTACCTGTTGGATGCAATGTAGAAGCCTGGAGAAGTGAAGGCTCCTGAAGGGGAGACCTGAGAGCAACTCCAGGGCCTAAAGGGGCTGCAGGGAACCTGGAAAGGGGCTTGGGACAAGGGCCTGTAGGGACAGGCCAAGGGGAATGGCTTCAACCTGCCCAAACAGGGGAGACTGAGCTGAGCTCTGAGGCAGAAGCTGTTCCCTGTGAGGGTGCTGAGGCGCTGGCACAGGGTGCCCAGAGAAGCTGTGGCTGCCCCATCCCTGGCAGTGCTCAAGGCCAGGTTGGACACAGGGGCTTGGAGCAAGCTGCTGCAGTGGAAGGGGTCCCTGACCATGGCAGGGGTTGGAACTGGATAAGCTTTAAGGTCCCTTCCAACAGAAACTGTTGTATAAATTCTATGAATTATGTATCTGTTTAGTATTTATTATTGCTCTTTATAATTAATTTTAGCTTTTAGAGCGGATTCCAGACTAATAATGTCAGCCAGGGTGGCACGAGCCCCTGCACCATGTGCTGATGTTGTGGCCGGGCTTTCTTGTAGCTCCAAACCCAGCAGGCCTGTCACTGACTCTATCAATTAAAGCAGATGCTGCTATATAATTTAGCTGAGTGCAAGGAGAGGTTTGTTCTCACTGGGGTGTAACAAGAGTAATTATAATAATGATTTGCCCATTCCTCGCGACTGTAATTTCTCTTAGCAACAGGCTTGAGCACCACGAGAAATGTGAACAAAGTTGAAAGGAAATTCTCTTTGATGCAAAGGAGTTTTTGTTGCTGTTTTGGTTAAGGATGGCAAGCAGGGGAGTCTGTCAGTGCAGTCAGCTAATGACAAACAGGGGATAAAGCTCCATGGGGATTAGCAAAGCCTGAATGCAAGTCAAGTGGTCTGACTCTGTAATTTCAACCAAGTAGCAATGCAACCTATAGGCTTTTTAGGTGGCCACAAAGCAGCTTTGCTGTCATCTCTGAAACACTTTCTCAATAAGAAATTTCCTGGAACACCGAGGTCTTATTTCTTGTGAGAGGTTAAGTCACTGCATTGTCTCCTCAGGTGAAAATTCATTATGCTCATCTCCTATGTGTGTTTGAACAGCCTCTTCCTGTACAACAGGCTGTCCGTCTCTTCCTTAGGCAGTAACAGCATCAAGTGGTGTTCAGTGCTACTTATCTTGCTCACCTGCCAATTAGCTATAAAAATGTAAGAAGCATTGTACCCAAAAAGGAAAGAAAGAAAAAAAGAAAGAAGAAAGCTGGATCAGTTTCAAGTTTAATTACTCCAGAAGAATTCAATATATTATTGCCTCAAACAAAAGAAAAAAATAACCTGAACCTTTAATCCTCTTTGAAGATGCTTCTTACTGATATATCCCATCACATACTTTTAACACTGGTGACAGTGCTGAGAGAAATCATATCCTATGTTCAGTTAAGCCAGGAAATGCATTTGATTCTTCTACTATAATTTCCACAGCGGCTTAGTGAATGCAACCTCTTTACCCCTTGTAAGCCATCCCCTTGATGGTACTTGGTTAAATGCTATGTATTAAATAGAATAGTTGTAAATTAATTTGTGGCTATGTGATATAATGCATCCACCTTGTACACAGGAATGTGTTATTCAATCACTTCCTATTTTATAGAGGTGTTAGAGTCCTTAAAGGGTTTCCACACCGCTGTTTGTGAGTCACGACTCTGAGATTAGACCTAACCCCAGGGAGGGAGCACAGGTGAGATTTGCCCCCATCCTGGGAGTGTGGCCCACAGGGACAAGGGGACATTGAGGCACTGGGGCTAATCCTGTCTCAGGGGCTTGGCTCAGATGGGGCTGGGGAGCACAGAGGGCTGGCCAAGCACTCACAGGAAGAAAATGCCCTTAATTCAGTATGTTCTAATAGACGATCATTAACCCAGCAGAAACAAAAATGCTGTATGGTCGGAAGAAACAGGAGAAAGAAGAGGAATGGGGATTTTTATTCTTATGGAGCTTGGATGCAGCTGTGAGCCAGCCTGCCAAGGGCATTTTTCTTTTACCTGAAAGCTTTTAAGGTGGCTTTGTGCTCTGGACCTGACCTGGCCACTTGAGCGTGAGCCCATTCTAGTGTTGTGTAGCCAAGCTGGCGGGCTTGGCTGCAGGAGGGATTGATTGTTTGGTGTGCTTCTGTGGCATCTACTTGGGATCAGACAGAAGGGCTGCAGCAGAGGAAGTCTTCACCCATGGAAATGCAGCTAAATATTCCCAAAGTACAGCCCTCCTGAAGCGCAGGAGGTCCTGGTTTAAATGGGATGGGGCTGGATGCTGGAGGACACACACAGCCTGTGACCCTAACTGGGTGCATAGCCACAGCTGAGGGCATCTCAGCCTTCTCCCCCATGACTACCATTAAAAATGGGAAGGAAATAAAACCTGGTTTTCAAGAGTAACCAAATACCCATGAAGGGATTCTGCTCTAACAAGGTCTCTTTGACAGTTTTCAAAGGACCCTTCAAGTATCTTCAGAGTTTGGATTAATGATTTGTTTTGTGCACAAGTGCAATAGTTCATTTTGCTTTCCTTGTGCATCAGCTCATGCCCTAAATGGGGGCTACAGAGACTGGAGTTTGCTACAAAACATTAACAACTTGGCATGTTTCCTGTAAGCATTTCCTATCATTGAAAAAAGTCATTAACTTGTTTCATTTTAAAACCAGGCTGGTTCTTTGTTGTCATCAGATTTACAAAACTAGACTGTTTTCAGCATAAACTGCTTCAGGGGTAAAGGTCCTTGCTGGGTGACCTTGTTTCATGTTTTCTTCTGTATCTACTCCAGTTTATTGAAAACTGAACTTTTGAAACGTATAGATTTATCCTCAACAAAAAGGAGCAGTTAAAATGTGTCTCTTTAAGATTTTGAATGGGACATCTGAAAATTGAGTATAAACATCCCATTTGTTTTGTGTTTTATTATGCAGTGACACAATGCAGCATAACATTGCATCATTTTGGACATAGACACAAGCTGAGTTGTTTATTTGAACTCTTTCAGAGTGCCCATTTCTTGATTTCTGGGTATTAGGAACACAGATAAATGCCAGTTTCTGAGCATTTACATTACTAAAACTGCTCAGAGTTCCTGATTTAATCTTTCTCGGGTGGCTGTGGAATGAAAACCAGCCAGGTAATAAACCTGCATTTTGCACTAGTCTGAGCCTAAATGCACAATGTCAAGAAGATTTAGTTTTAACCTTCACCGCAGTGCTGTTGGGTCACTCGTATAGCATTGGGCAAACCACAGATCAGAGCTGCAGACAACAGTCTCCTTCCAAAGGACGTTTGCTCCTGGCTCAGGACAATAGCTAATTCATACAGCGATGGTAGCTCGTTGACGATGAGGCAGAAATTGGGATCTGAGGTATAAGGAAAGCGCTGAAAACTGTGACATGTTTTCAGCGGTTTAAGGCAGCCCTCTAGAGATAGGAGAGAGCATTGCGCTGGGGATGCCGAACCCCTGCAGTCTGTGTAGGGGCGGTGAGGTTCCAGGTTTGGTTTGGTTTGGTTTGTTTTTTTCTTCCTTTTCTATTGTTTTTAATACGAAGCTTCTCCACTAACTGAAAAATGACTTACAGCAAGTCACTAATTTACAATTGTTTCCTTTTACAACACTTCCAGCCTTTTGGAGATACTTGTGAATGCATGGTACTGTTAATACAGGCGAAGCTGCAGTGCAGCGATGCTTTGTCCAAATGCGAGGGAACTCATTCCAATGCCTAAAGGGGTTGACAAGAAATCTGGAGAGGGGCTTGGGACAAGGGCCTGTAGGGACAGGCCAAGGGCAATGGCTTGAACCTGCCAGAACAGGGGAGACTGAGCTGAGCTCTGAGGCAGAAGCTGTTCCCTGTGAGGGTGCTGAAGCGTTGGCCCAGGGTGCCCAGAGAAGCTGTGGCTGCCCCATCCCTGGCAGTGCTCAAGGCCAGGTTGGACACAGGGGCNTTGGCCCAGGGTGCCCAGAGAAGCTGTGGCTGCCCCATCCCTGGCAGTGCTCAAGGCCAGGTTGGACACAGGGGCTTGGAGCAAGCTGCTCCAGTGGAAGGGGTCCCTGGCCGTGGCAGGGGTTGGAACTGGATGAGCTTTAAGGTCTCTTCCAACAGAAACAATTCCAGGATTTTACAAATCACTGTTCTGAGAATAGGGCACCTGGGGTGCTTCTGGACAGCAGCTCTGTGAGTGCACTATCCAGAGCACATGGAAACACAGGAATGCCAAATATTTCAGTGAGTTCTGGGGCAGATATTTAAGAAATGCACAATTTTGCACATGGATTAAAATTTGCACTTGAAGCATTTCCTGTTTGATACTGGCTTTTGATGGGCTCTTAGGGAGGAACGTCTTAGAGTAATGAACCAAGCATTCATCACACCAAGCAGCTTGTGCTCAACTTTAACTTCCACTTGCCCATCTTTCCTCAAACCCTGATAGCTGCTGTATCCCAGAGCTTTACAAACCATCTGGTCAGGCCTCAAAAAACCAGAGCTGCTGGCAAGGAAGTGAAGTTTGAGATAGACGGTCTCTGTGGGATCTCCCTCCTGAGCTCCCATCTGCCGCAGCCTGTACGGGAGGTTTCCCATCTGGTTCAGCCTGCTTCAAATGGGCTCCCTACCCTGAGGACTACTGACGTATGACCCTGAGGAAGCAAGTTGTCCTAGAGAAAACATGTTAATGTCATATTTGGAACTCGGGTCTAGCTTCTTGTCATCAGCAGTTTTCAAGCAAAATATATGTAGTGTATGAACCATCCCACCATTGCTTCCTGTGTTCCCTGCCCCAAAACACATGAGTCCATTTGTCTATTTGATATTATAATAAAACGCAAAGTTGCAGTCTTGTATGTATATAAATTCCTTGAAGGGAAATGCCTTCTTTCTAAAGGATAAGAGTAGATTATTGAATAATGGCACTGTCTTAAAAATACACAGTGACCCTCATATGAAATACCTCTCACTTAAACCAGGTATTTGATAAACTAGTCACTTCACTGGGAGAATCAAATCAATCTTCATTTTAGTGGGAACTGATGCTGAGTATTCACCCCACAGAGCCTTTTTTACTGGGATGGATGAAACGGATTCTATAATTAACATTGAGTTTGTGTGTTGCTTCTTCATGTGATTTTCTTTGTATATTTTTCTTGGCTAGCAGTCACAAAGCTTTAAATTTCCCAGTGAAAATCCAACACACTGCAGAAGATCAGATCTGTAGGTTTAATCCACTTTAATCCATCAGCCAGCATTTTCCTATGCATTTAGTGAGTTCACAGGCAGTGTTCGTAGCTGGGCTGTTAGTGTTTCACAGCCTTCTGGATTAACATCTTTATTTGTACATGACCAATGAAAATGTCTTATGTCACCCTCATTTATGTGATCCAAGCCCAGTCCCTCTGTCATCCTGGTGATGAAATATGACAGCAGCAGCCATGAAATGACTGAAGAGATGGGTAGTGCAACCCCAAAAGCTTTGTAACAGATTCAATTGACAGGGGAAGTTATCTGTGCTTGAGCGAGTGGAAAGATGCTCTAGGAGCGTGTCTGGCATCTTGGTGCGTTATCTGTGCTTGAAGAGGGAGACTGGTGTGGGACAGTGTGAAATTAGGTAGATTTTTACATTTGGCTTGGGCAAAGAAATCTCTCTTAGCGTGTTGGAGCCAGAGATGGGTCCAGTGAAAAACCTTCCATTTGAATAGTTCCATAAACACTCGTGGTTTATGGACTCATCTCTGTCTGAAAATTAGGAGGACAAAGTAAAGAAGTTTGTTTAGGGTGGCATTTCGTGTGTGCCTTTCAGAATGAATGTGCTTCCCTTGGAGCACACAGATGTTCTACTTTGTGTATCCAGATGGATGACTATTGCAAAGTGAGGTTTTATAAACCAGGCTCCTTTTTTATTGTTATTTGGGAAAACCCCTGTAATTTCTATATGTTGCATATTTATTTATTATGGCCTTGTTTATGTTGGTCCACATGTGACAGAAACAGTTGCAGTCACTGACCTGAACAGAATTAATGAAATGCATTTGTATGTCACCTGGGATAACAAAGCAATCTGTGATTTCTGACTTCTTGCTGTTGCTGAACTGGCTTGTAAGATGGGTAACAATACTCCATCCATCATCAGCACAGATATCCCACTGTTGCTTTCTTCCCCATAACCATACAGTGGTACCTCAGGTTTCACTGAGCTCAGTCTTCACCAGCTGGGGTTTCAGCCCAAGATATCCACCAGGTACAGCTCAACCAAACTTGTAAGAATCAGATACAGCTCAACGGATGTATTGGCACGCATTTATGGAGAGCGCAAGAGATGAGGAGCATCCAATCAAACCAAGTGGCAAGTTTAAACCAAGCAACTTGCCAGTTCACCCTGAGGGAGGTGAGGCCCTGGCACAGGGTGCCCAGAGAAGCTATGGCTGCCCCATCCCTGGCAGAGTTCAAGGCCAGGTTGGATGGGACTCGGAGCAACCTGCTCTAGTTGGAACTTTATCCAGACCCAGGTTTACAAGATATACAAGTCCCAGGGGTGTTCATGGCATACATTTTGACAAGAACTTGTACACCTGCTCACACATCTTGGGGAACCATAACTGCACACTTAACACACTGGGTATATGTATTTAAATCAATGATTTCACTGAATGTAGGATGTCGTTTGGTCATGTCTTTATATCTTATAAGAGTCTTAACACAAAATGAAACCTTCTTGCCAATGTAAGGTCTATTTCTGTTACCAGCTTTTGATATTTTCCTGCCTGGCTCCTGTTTTTTCATATTGACACCTAAAATACAACTTATCTGTGAAATTACAGTTATCGCAGCATCCTTCTCCCATGGGCAGGGAGACTGAACAACTGGCGGCCTAAAATACCAGCCCTGTGTAATCTGGTTGTGCTTTTTTGTTGCACTTGTTTTCACCTCCCCTAACCCCATGCTAGCATGATAAGCATAATCATAGCACAGTTCCTTGTACTGTATTTGGGCCATATAGTGGAATTTGAACCAACAGTCATCATTTGCGCAGGATAAGAAATAGCTTTAATGCCACACACTGACACACGAATCCTATCATTTTTTTCCCGTTTCATTTCTTCCAGTAACCCCACCAATTGGCTTGAGCAAGCAATTCAAAGGAAAAAATAAATGTAATAGAGGTCCCTCTTTTCACAAAGGTACTTCTGTCCAATTACTTTCATCTTGAGAATAGAGCTATGAGGTCTGTTTCAAGGGATGTCCTTCAGCAGGCTGCATGAATTGCAAAATCAGTCACACAAATGGCCTACCAAATATAAAAATAGCCAATATATCAACAGGGCTGAAGGCAAGCAGCAGTTAAAATAACTACTAGATCAGTAACACTAAACTTGCAACAGACAGATGCATCCAAGAAGGAAAAATGCAGGCTGTTTTTAGTTTGATTTATATTAGTACTTCATTTTTTATTCAAGATACGAAGCATGCTGAAAATGCGAAACACTGAAAAAAGATTGCCATAACAAAATAAAATACAGTGTAAATGTACAATTGATAGGGGAATATTGCTGTCTCTAATGAGACAGGGTGCTGTACCTGAGATAGTGACTGTGGAGGAAGAGCCTTCTTAGATAGATGCTTCAATCCCTGTGCATGCTGCACATGGTTTTGCTGTCTCTATTACTGGTGCTTTAGGAATAAGTCTTCTGCTGCTAATGCAGGAGTGAGTCAGCGGCTCCCTTCAGGCTGAGCTGTATTTATTCATACTAGTTTTCCTAAAGTTTTGGACGTGTTTATTTGGAGAGTTCAAATCTAAGAAGGACCTGGAGCTGTTGGAGTGAGGGCAGAGGAGGCCATGGAG
>NDXB01017163.1:4459-14772 GCA_002631895.1 Agapornis roseicollis
TTTTTTTTTTTTTTTTTCCTAAAAAATATAGCTGTCACAGAGGGAAGCTGCGCTACTATTCTCTCCTAGTGTTAATCCAAGTAGTTTTTCCTTTTGGCTTTTCCAGGAACACGGTGGGGGTTTCTTACTGAGATTGTCTTCCTCTTCTCTTGAGCTAGTCCGAGTGTACTGAAAATATTCTCAAGATTCATAAGGCTACATTCACCACAGAATATTTTTCTCGATTAATGCCAAGGGTCTCTAAGATCTTTATTAATAAGGTTTTTACAGGTCTCAGAGGGCCATGTAGGAGAGAAGACAATCTAGTTTTTCTCAACAGAGGTCGTGGCTCCATAATACTGCAACCCTTCTATTACATCTCCCTCACTGTCTTAAAAATGTGTTGTATATTTTAAATTCCTTTTTACATCCTGTAATCTGCAGGATCTCCAGGGCAACCCTATGAAATACAAAAAATAAATAGCCCTAATAATACAATTTTTTTTCACGTAAAGGGTCATGTGAGTGTAATCTCAAAGGATGTCTATTGCTAGTACTACTTGATAGAATGTTCTCAAAGAAATTAGTGTCACCAGAAATATCTCTGTAAGAACAGAGCTGGGTGTGCAAATTTGTGGGAAGACAAAAGAGGTTTAAATTCCTGGAAAACAAAGCCACTTTTTTCTCGCTGTCTGAAGATATGTACTACCCAACTCAGACCAACATATACTAACTGACACATACTAAGCATTCTGGAGCATTTACTCAACCACCTGGACAGCCTGTTTCTTTCTCTTCTCCTGTAATGAATTTACCTCACTGTAGTTAAAAACTGCATGTCACAGAACTGTAAAAAGGTGGTTCAGAAATTAAGTTTATTATTGTTTTTTACATACATATTTAGATTATTCTTATGATAACGACTAAGATTTCCTCTTTTTTCACCTTATTTTCTTATGTGTGCTTAAGCATCACCTAATCATTGTAAAATTAAGAGTACTTGTGTGAGCCCTCCTCTAATACTGATTTGAAATACAGCTATTCATTATTTCATTATTTATGGCAGTCTTTGGCAAAGCACTCTGCTACACAGTATTTTATGTGGGGGGAAAAAAAAAGGTAAATTTGTAAAATTGCCTTTACTCACTTACTTTTGTTAGAAACCTTTTTTTTTCTCCCTGTTAATTTTAATGAGGTTCTTTTTTACAAGATATGATACTGGAACTGCTGTCATCTAAGATACAACTGTGTATTGTCTTCATTTCCATTACAGTGTTTGGCCATCAAGAATAATAATAAATCAGAATATTCACAGAACTAACATTTAGAAGCCTGAAATTTTTCTTTTTTCTTTTCTTTTTTTTTTTAAAGTGAATTCCTAATAACACAGATTAAAGTATTTGTTGCATCTAAAACCTGTTCTTCAGCAACAAGACAGAAGTTGAATATGCAGGGAACATGAAACTTCAATCTACAGCATAACTTCAGCATAACTTTGTACATAAGAAAAATTTACTAGGGTGCTGAGGTGAGATGACCTTAGCTGGAGCCCATTAAGTCAGTCTATCACTCCCCTTCCTCAACTGGACAGGGTAAAAGGAAATATGATGAAGAACTTATGGGTCAAGATAAGGACAGGGAGATCGCTCACCAGTTACTGTCACAAACAAACAAGACTGGAAGAAATTAATTAGATTTATTGCAAATCAAATCAGAATAGGACAATGACAAATAAAAACAGATCTAAACTTAACTTCCCCTGACCTCTCTCTTCGCAGGCTCAACTTCATTCCTAACTTTCTACCTCCTCTCCTGGAGCTGTGCAGGAAGGCAGGGAAGAGTTTTTACAATGAGTTCATAGACCTTCACCTCTGTTGTTCTCCCCTTATACTCTTGCCCTGTTCTGGCAGGGTTAGGGTTGGAAAGGACCTTAAGATCATCCACTTCCAACGCCCCTGCCATAAGCAGGGACACCTCACACTAAACCATGTCACCCAAGGCTTCATCCAACCTGGTCTTGAATACCGCCAGGGATGGAGCACTCACAACCTCCCTGGCCAACCCATTCAAGCATCTCACCACCCTAACAGGAAAGAGTTTCTTCCTTAAATCCAATCTAAACCTCTCCTGTTTAAGTTTNCATGTAACCCTTCATCCAACCTGGTCTTGAATACCGCCAGGGATGGAGCACTCACAACCTCCCTGGCCAACCCATTCAAGCATCTCACCACCCTAACAGGAAAGAGTTTCTTCCTTAAATCCAATCTAAACCTCTCCTGTTTAAGTTTGAACCTGTTTCCCCTTGTCCTGTCACTACAGTCCCTAATGAAGAGTCCCTCCCCAGCATCCCTAGAGGTCCCCTTCAGATACTGGAAGGCTGCTATGAGGTCTCCATGCAACCTTCTCTTCTCCAGGCTGAACAGCCCCAACTTTCCCAGCCTGTCTTTGTATGGGAGATGTATCCTAGAGGTGCTATTAACATCACTGGTTGGCTTAGGTTTCGCTAGTGGCAGGTCCAACTTGGAGCCAGCTGGCACTGATGCTATACCATGGGGGCAGTTTCTTATGTCTTCTCAAGTAAATCCAATACAGGCAGGTAGCTAAGAATCTAGACATAAGAATGTGTTTGTAAAAAAATTGAAAGTGGTAAGAAAAAGTAGTGTTATTCCGTCCTTACATCCTATTCCAGTAAAGCAAATTGTCTTTTAGGGGAAGGGGATTAGAATATGTTTTACACCTTTATTTTAATAGGATTTTTTGATGAAATATTATCTTTAGAGCAAGAAGAGCTTGCTTTAAAGTAGGTACAAATTTTAAATACCTACATATTTAAGTACTTTTGCAGAAAATATTTAAATACCCACGTATGTAAAGAACAGAAAAAAAAAATATTATTACATTTATTTGGAAGAGGCTAAGTACTTTGGAAGAGATGGTTAATTTAAGCACTGGTTTTACAAATTGGAGACATTCTGTAAAAGAGCACATTTGGTAACAATAAGTGTTTATTTTACACTGATCAACATATAGGAAGAAGCATCAAAATAAGCTGGAAAGTGACAGACTATAACAGTGTTGCAAAAATCTACCTGGAAGCTGAAATAAAGTAAATAATCAGCTCAGACCATGTTATATAGGGAAAAAAATACCAAAAAAAAACCAAAAAACAAACAACCAAACAACCCCCCAATAACTAAACCAAACAACCAAACAACCAAAAAACCACAGGACAAAACCAGACACATGAACAAGATAATCATTTTTTATTCAGTGTATATTAGTTAAAGTATCTGGCTTAAAAGGCTCTTCTTTTTAAAACAGACAGGGGCTGGAGCATCTCCCATACGAAGACAGGCTGAGAGAGTTGGGGCTGTTCAGCCTGGAGAAGAGAAGGCTGCATGGAGACCTCATAGAAGCCTTAAAGTACCTGAAGGGGGCCTCTAGGGATGCTGGGGAGGGACTCTTCATTAGGGACTGTAGTGACAGAACAAGGGGTAACGGGTTCAAACTTAAACAGGAGAGGTTTAGATTGGATCTAAGGAAGAAATTCTTTCCTGTTAGGGTGGTGAGATGCTGGACTGGGTTGGCCAGGGAGGTTGTGAGTGCTCCATTCCTGGCGGTATTCAAGACCAGGTTGGAGGAAGCCTTGGGTGACATGGTTTAGTGTGAGGTGTCCCTGGTTATTTCAGGGGGGGTTTTGAACTAGATGATCTTAAGGTCCTTTCCAACTCTAACTATTCTATGATTCTATGTTAGTGAAAAGAAGCAACAATAACCAGAGGTTCCTTAAAAGTCATGTAAGGAAAAAACATAAGTAGATTTGGTCTTCAAGACTACATTTCAACATCAAATTGTAGCTAAATAACTTCAGATTTCCATAACCAGACAGTAACAAAAGATGATTTTTTAAGATCTTCTTCAATGCAAATTGGTCTGATGTTAAGATATGCCCAATTTTCGTTCACTGCTGCTGACAAAATGTCAAGACCTTTATTACAATCTAGTTCTGAATAAAGAAAATCTGTTTGAAGAAGGGAATAATTTTAATTAGAAAAAAAAATGTTATGAAGAACTAAATATGACATTTCTTTAACTTTCCAGGACAATTAAATAGTACTCAGAACCTCCAAGTGGCACAAAGGGCTGGATTCATATTTGAATGGTTAAATGAGGAGACTCATTTTCATTTAATTTCCAGTGTATTCTTCTGCTTTTAGTGATGGCCAGCTTTAATCTTTCTTCTGTGTGAAGGATCCTGCCACCCCCATGTTAGATGACTGTAGGTCAGTGTCTGTGAATCTGTATACAAACAAAATCTGTATGTATGAATTCCATCTGGTACAAATAGTATCTGTCATATCCTCCATCTTTTAGTCACCATAAACACATCAGGCTCTATTCTCTTCAACTTAGATCATCTTTCTCTGCCAGGACCAGATGTATAAAGTAATTAATAGATCAGTCTGGCTATACAACAGCTGCTTTCTTTTTTCTGGGACAATACAGGTCATTGAGACAGAATGAAGCATTTAACAGCTAAGGATGGAAAATCCTTTGATGAGAAGTTTACACACAGATGGAGAAAAAAATTCAAGGGATGGTCAGAAAAGTTTACCTAAGTCTTTTTGCAGGTAATAGCATATGTCTTCTCCTCTGTTTCCTCCCTGAATTCTCTACCATAACCATGGATATAATTAGCAATGGAGGGAAAGAAGGGTCAGGTGTGACTCTGGAGAGCTTTTGCTTCTTATGTGTAATTCTTACGTAAAAGACATACAGCTCAGCAGTAGGCAGATAGCTATGTATATGGCAGATAGCTATATATACCTCCCTTTGGCTCATGAGCATTGCAGCAAATGGAATCACAGGAACTCTCAAGAACTGGAGTGTAATCTCTACACATTTGCTGTGTAGTAATTAATCCTCCATTTAACAGCATGATCCAGTGTGTAAAGAACATATATAACAGGGATAAAGAACAGAGACTTTGGTCTTCAATTTAGTAAATTGAATTTATGCATAATAAAACAAAGAGAGTAAAAACTGTGCTTTTGCATAACTCACACATTCTATGAATGTCATATCAGCTGTAAAGAAAAAAAAATAATTCTGACAATTTCGTTTAGCTGCTGATGTGCACTGTTCAAAAATAATGCTCTTGTAATATTACAGCCATTCACCTTTCTTCCTACACCCACTGCTGCAAAGCAGGAGCAGCAAATTAGACCTGCTGTGTATATCGTATGTTTTATGTAGTATTGCCACTAAATTCTGTAACCTAAGTTTTCTTCAGGCATAATACATATGCTCACTGTTGTGAAGAAACTAAGTAAAGTTGGAGTTACTCCACAGTAACTAAGAACAGAATTTAGCTTGTTGTTTTTCCAGTCCTTAAAAATAATACTCCAAGGGGGATCAAATTTATGACAATAGAATGGCAGTCATGACAGCCTGGTTGCTTTTCAGTTTGTTTGTTGCTCTGAGTCATCGCTCTGTAGACTCCTCAAGTCCAGAGGGAGAAAAAGAATATGCTTTAATGGTTTCTTTCCCCCTGCACTGCAGCATTTTAAGAAAAAGCCTAAAACTACTTTGAAAAAGTTTTCAAGCCAGCTGGAACAGCTGATCATTACATCTAACCATTGCATGTGTAAGCATATTTGAGAAAATGAACTAGTAAGCCCATTCATTTTTATCCTTCATAAAATTTTTTTGAAAAACATGAATATAAGAGATTGTTTATTAAGATAAATTCTAGGAACTGGATGTTGTGAATATGTCAGTGCAGAGTATCTGGGGCTAAAGTAGTAATACACTTTTTCCACAGTTTAGTCAGCATATAGTGGTTATTTTCATAAGAAAAAGGTTCATAGTGAATTTTGCATAACAGTGAAAGTACTTATCTCAGTGGTACAATATTCAAGTGTCTGGAAATACATTAGGGTGATTTGCCTGTTTTTGTTGGGTTCTTTTGTGACTTTTCAGGATAGTTCTGGTAGGGGAGGTTTTCTGCCTGTATACTACTGATAGATTAGATTAAGGGTCTGCGTGAGAAAAGGTTTGGGTAGCAGGTTGATCAAAAGAAGACCAAAAAATGAGCAACTTTTGTAGGAAAGGCTTATACCATCCATTCCTGATGCTGAAATATAAGGGGACGTGTAAACTGCCTCTTTCTGATTCATGATTTCTCTATTTGATCCATAGGCACATAACATACGTCACACTGTGAAAGGCAAAAGTTTTGGGGTCTAACAAGTATCCCACTGTCTGCTGTGATGAAAACACATTTTTAACCACAAACGCTAAATGGCTCCAGTGTGGCTGCAATTCTACTACATTTTTTTTGCTCCAAATTTCCTACTAGATGTCTCATGTATAACAAACTATGGGGACCAGTACACATACTGAAGAATTAGAGCCACAGTACTCCCTTGCTATGTCTTTGGCTCATGACAGGCAGTGTCGTAAACAGCTTTTGAGGACTGTATGAGTCAGATGTGATTCCCAGTCCACAGGGTAGATGGCAGCATATATATTGCATGTAATATAAAAATATTTATGAGAAAAGGCAAATACAAAATTAGAACTTTCTCATACAGGACTATTTCTCATATTACACTAATGCATTTGCTACAAACAATGAGATTATCTGAATAGAGGCATATCCCTAAAGAACCTCAGGTTGTAGACATAGACTAAAATTGCCTTAACTCTACAGGTGTTGTGCTTTAGCCACAGTGTGGTTCATCAATTCCCTACAGCTGCATTTCCATTCATCTGTAGATCTGCTGCTGTTGTGCCTAGTGTAAACATTAGTCTTTCATTCATACATGAGCTGGGGCACAATCTACAACTAATGCTGCTCTCTATCAAAATTCTCTGAGCAGCCTTCATGCAGATCCACCACAGCGGTTTTGCTCACAGTAGCATATTTTAAGTTAAATAGTCACTGAGAAAAATACAGAAAAAGCCTGAAAATGTAGATAAGAGTCAATATCCTTTTTTTACAAGTTAACACTAGGCTAGAGGGAGACCTTTTGTTGTCCTGATCAATCTGGATTTTCTTCACAGGGACATGCATCCAACAGAAAAAGCTAGGGTATGGACCCTGTTTATAGCTTAAAGCAGAGTAGCTAGGGTTCTTTATCTTAAAGGAGGATTTGAGCTCCCTTCAATAATGGAGAAAATTGCATAAAATCTTTGATTACACAGAGGTCTCAGGTAATCACTTAAAATGAAGGCAGAGGTGTGTCAGGAAACAGCTCCTAATTTAGCAATCATAATTTAAAAGAAAGAACTGAAAACAATTTCCTGAGGGAAATGATCTATATGGCTATATTCATAAGTGCTCAGATCATTCTTTTCTGTGGATGGAAACTACTATCTGAATCCCAGTTAGATTAGCATCTGGCCTAACTCTCAGATTTCCTAATGTTTCTAGAGGTCTAGAAATGCTGAATATATAAACTTTGGTGCTAAGGTCCTTAAAAATGCTATTAGCTTATCACTCTGGACTTCCATACATTCATTTGAAAAACCTCAACAGCATGTCATTTACTATGTGTCTGAGTGTGCCCAGTGAGGGCAGTGAACATTGTTCTAACCACAGATATCTTTCTGGGGTGCATTTACACAGCCCAGTAGCTCCCCATTTTGTTTGCAGGTCTCCTGTTTATTCAGGTGACTTGTATGTTGGTTTGCCTATCTAAATTCTGGAGAAAAATAAAATTTATGCAATATATAGCTGTTTGAATTCTCTACTGAATTTTCTCAATGAATTGACTTTATCATCAGATGCAGAAAAATAGTAAAAGAAGGTAAAAGAATGAAGCAGATTGTCTGCAGAAAAGAGACTCTACCTAGTCAGAAATTTGGAATTCAAACCATGATTTTCTCTGAATTCATTAAGAAATAGTTAAAGACAGCAATTTTTTTTTCATATTTGGAACAATGGTCTATTTGTACATATTATCAAAAGCTAAAAAAAGAGTGGTTTTTGATGCTGCTATTTAGATGACAGCAGAGTACCTACTCTTTATTTTTTTTACTGCAAATGTTGGTGATCTAAGTAGGTGTTGCACACACTTTATTTCAATCAAAAAAATACATATATCTTAATTGCAATTATTTTTTTTTAAAAAAATGCTAAGTAATGCTTAACACACAGAATTTGGAATATAATGGAAAGTCCAATAAGCACGTGATATAAATCACATTTTGGAAACAAAAACTGATTGCTTGATAATGGCATAACAATCAGTAGAAATGTTTGCCAGGAGAAATAATAAGCATTCTTATGTTACCCATTTTCAATTACATTGTTAGCACAATGGGTTTCGTCTTATAGCAGCCAACTAAAGTCTGCTAGATAAAGTATTGGAAGCTTTCATAATACAGATTTCCAGTTGAATGATCTGTTGATAATTAATTGGTTTTGATCAGAGGACCATATTTAAATACTTTGTTTCCTACTATGCACTTTTTAGAAACTTTTAATATATTTATGCACTTTTTTCTTTTAACTTTTTTGTTTTCTCTTTTTTTATTCTCTCTTTTTTCTTTTGCAAGAACTGATGGAGTATGGAGTAGATAGGTCTGTCAGTAAATGTGAGAATTATCCCCTAATTTTATGGATTTCTGCCATAAAAGAATGATCTTGTGGTCAATGGCTCAGCGTCCGGCTGGAAGCTGGTGACAAGAGGTGTCCCTCAAGGATCAGTGTTAGGACTGGTCTTGTTCAACATCTTTGTCGCTGACATCGACAGTGGGATTGAGTGCGCCCTCAGCAAGTTTGCCAGTGACACCAAGCTGTGTGGTTGGGTGGATATGCTGGAGGGAAGGAATGCCATCCAGAGGGACCTTGACACACTTGTGAGGTGGGCTGATGCCAACCTCATGAATTTTAACCATGGCAAGTGCAAGGTCCTACAGCTGGGTGGGAGCAATCCCAGGCACAGCTACAGATTGGGCAAAGAGGAGATTGAGAGCAGCCCTGCAGAGAGGGACTTGGGGGTGGTGGTTGATGAGAAAATGAACATGAGTTGGCTTCAGTGTGCGCTTACAGCCCAGAAAGCCAACCGTATCCTGGGCTGCATCAAAAGCAGCGTGACCAGCAGGTCAAAGGAGGTGACCCTGCCCTTCTACTCTGCTCTTGTGAGACCTCACTTGGAGAGTATTGTGTGCAGTTCTGGTGTCCTCAGCATAAAAAAGACATGGAACTGTTGGAGCAAGTCCAGAGGAGGGCCGCAAAGATGATTGAGGGACTGGAGCATCTCCCATATGAAGACAGGCTAAGAGAGTTTGGGCTGTTCAGCCTGGAGAAGGCTGCATGGAGACCTCATAGAAGCCTTCCAGTACCTAAAGGGGGGCTATAGGGATGCTGGGGAGGGACTCTTCATTAGGGACTATAGTGACAGGACAAAGGGTAATGGGTTCAAACTTAAACAGGAGAGGTTTAGATTGGGTATAAGGAAGAAATTCTTTCCTGTTAGGGTGGTGAAGCACTGGAATGGGTTGCCCANTGCTGGGGAGGGACTCTTCATTAGGGACTATAGTGACAGGACAAAGGGTAATGGGTTCAAACTTAAACAGGAGAGGTTTAGATTGGGTATAAGGAAGAAATTCTTTCCTGTTAGGGTGGTGAGATGCTGGAATGGGTTAGCCAGGGAGGTTGTGAGTGCTTCATCCCTGGCAGTGTTCAAGGCCAGGTTGGAGGGGGTTGGAAGTGGATGATCTTAAGGTCCTTTCCAACCCTAACTATTCTATGATTCTATGATCTCTTTTTCTTTAAAAGCCAGGGTGGGGTGGAGTGTATGGGGGTATTTCAATTTAAGCATTTTGGCTATGATAAATGCACAGATTTTCTAACTATTCTTACTGTTATGCTGACAGTGTGTGGGTAAGATGAAATCCACATCTCCTGAGCAAATCTTAATTTTCTAAACATGCAAAGCTGTTTTATACAATGCAGCAAGAAAGACTAATTCTGCAGTGATGACAAACTCTTAGAACTCTCATATGTACCCAAATCAGAACGGAGGAGGTTTGGCCCTTGAGTACTGGTCTGTAAACAAAAAGACTGGTTTTCCTCTTCAATACCAGAAACATACAGGACTTGAGGGGATATCTTACCACTGATGATAAAAATGTTATTCATACATTTCCAGAATTGCTAGGCCTCCACATAAGAAACATTCAATATAGACATACAGACATGCAAAGTTTAGATGTGAAAGAATATTTTTGTTTATTTTTACAAAAGCCTTGTGTTTGCTATACAAAATGAAGAACATACTGCTCTTCACTAGCCTTTTTTTTTTTTTTTTTTTCTTTTTTTT